>JAIUCT010000061.1:632245-724709 GCA_021307375.1 Tetraneura akinire
AAATTGCTACAACTCATTATATATTTTTGAAAATACGTAGTCATAATGCATTTAGTAATTTTTTTAAGTTTAACTGCAGTGGTTTGACTTGTAGCAATTAAATAATATTTATTTAAAATTCATATAAATATGTATTGTAATATAGCAATAGTTAGTTCAGATATATTTGAAGATGAAGGTAAGTAATTTAAATATTAATTTAATATTATAAATAATAATTTCACAATTTTAAATTTAATAGATCAGAACATATTATCTTCAGAAGAAGAAAGTTTGAATACTTTTGAAGATGGTAATTGTATATATTTTATAATTGATTAAATTGATTTTCATTTAACTACCTATTCATTAATTTTAGATAATTTACAACTTAATCATACTTACATCTGTATACCAGGCGTACATGACAAATCTGTCATATATGTAGATAATTTACACTATAAATATTACAAAAATGTTAGTATTTATTATTTAAAATATGCATAAGGTATTTGATTTGTGAAAGACAAAGATCAAAAAATGTGGAACAGTATTGTTCAGCAACGGCAATAATTGTAAACATTATTGATCCGATGAAAATTATTAAAATAAAATCAGGTGGACACAATAATGATCCAATTATACAGGACATGGCAATGCCACATTTAAGAAAATCTGTAGAAAGAAGATCTATAGCATTGAGAGCGATGACATCATCCATTAGGAATATTTATAATGAAGAAATTATTAAGTAAATAATAAATAAAATAAAATATAAATACATATAAAAAATAAAAAAAAATTAACTAATATATACAAAAAAAATCAGTTTTATTTAATAACAATTACTTAATTAATATATTTTTTTAAGTCATCCTCAAGGTAGTCTTAATTATACATTCTACCAAGCGCAATTAAGATGCAAAAGAATGTGGAATATTCAACGACCAAAAATTCCTAAAACTACTGGATTTGGTCAATATTTTAAATGCTCCAGAAAATGAGTTTTCAATAACGTTACAGGAACCACCAGCAATATTTTTCCAACAGACATTAGTTGTGGGTGAAAATATTGTTGGATTGATATTTGCAAATTTAAATTTGATTGATCTTCTCAAAAATATGCTATGGATTGTACAAACAGTATGATGTGATGGGACGTTTAAGACGGTTCCAAGTAGTCCAAAAATATTGCGAAGAGGGTCATTTATGACTTTTCAAATAATATATAAAAATGTTGTAAGTTTATTTGAAACTAAATAAAATGAAAACAAATTTCTTACTTTTTTTTTCTTTTTTTATATAATTTTGTTCATTATAGTCATTTTCAATGGTATATGCCTACTGTCTTCTTCAACTGAAGAAACATATACATCATTCTTAACAGTAGTAAGAAATATTCTTCCACTGAATTATAATAATATGACGATTATTACAGATTTCGAACGTGGATTAATGAATGCTATCGTTGTAGTATTTCCTGAAAGTAAATTACAGTGTTGTTGGTTTCACTACTGTCAAGTATAACAAATTGAATTAAAATTCTAAATAATTTCTAATTTGTGATAATATGCATACTTTATAATTCCAGGCTATTGTGCGATATTGTAGACGCAAACTTAACTCAGTTTATGATTTAATTAAAACAAATGTTGTAGCAGCCCAAGTATTGCGTATGGTAATTTATTAACTAATGTATTCTTTACAATCTATATAGTTGGAAATTACAACAATTATTAAATACAATTTATTTTGTTGTAAAAAAGTATTTATACTTACATTATGTATTAGGTATTAGCTCTAGTCCAACTACCAGCTTCTAGAGGGAATCCAAATTGCCAATATTTTTGTATGGAAGATGGTTTTAGACAAATTGTGCGATTTGTACAACAATACCCAAATGTCTACCATCGTATGCAAACATTTCTGAATAGGTTAGGTTTAAACATTAACATTTATAATTTAGGTACCTAATTAATAAACATTATAATTTAAATTAACAGATAGGTACATTCAAAACTTTTGGCTTACTCAAGTTGGCCCGCAATTTATTAGCACATTTGGAAATGAAATAATTACGTCGAGTCATACCATAAGCAATTATTAAGGTTCTTGGGAACGCACCCAAATATTTGGGATTAGATACGTAAGAAATAAATTAAAAATAAAATTTTACAATTCAAACAATTAATTTTTAACCTTTATTTATTTAGAAAAACTCAAAATACTGGAAAATCAATTTTACGTTGAGTTGAAATGATCCAAGCTAGTAAAAACTTAATAGTATTAGATTGATGTATGTATGTAGTTTTCAAAATAAATTAATCCATTAAGTTTTTTTGTTTAGATTGGGGATAAAAAGTCTAGAAATGACCGTGCTGCAATACAGAATTAATAAAAAGAGCTATTGAAAGTTTAAATCAAAATGGGGATATTTTGGGGTCTCTCAGAAGCTTGGGTTACATAAATAATGATTACCTTAGACGGCAGATTGGTCTACTACCCAATGGCGGCATTGGGGAAATGGACAATGAATAATCTGAAATTAAAACAAATTACTAATTATAATTATTTTTTTACTTGTAAATATTGACAATGTGATTTATTTTTACCATGATTTTGATACTTTTCTATGATGGTAAATATGATGATACTAGAACAATAAATTTGCTAAATGCTAAATGCTAATAAACTAATAAACTATAAAAGTATAAAAAATTTCCAATGCAGCCAATACATGGTAGAAGATAATGAAAAGCTCCTAAAAATTATCGTCATATTTGAGCTTTTATATAAAGTTCAATATTGTCAGGAGTTAACTGCAAAATGGGGTAACTTCTGATACCTATACAAATTCATAGAAAAACGATGTTATTATTTGAGTGGTTAACTCCGGACATTATTCCACGTTTTTAAATAAGTACATTGATGATCAGAATAGTTTTACACATTTTAATAACAAAATTTGTTTTATAACCTTCTTATAAGTACAAAAAAATGACTAAAATAAAATATGTTTATTAATACCAAACCTTGGTAAAATATTACGGATTAATTAAATATCTAAAAACACAATAAAATAATAAAATAAAATAAAGTACCTATGCCAAACTCTGGTTAACATGTTTAAAATTCAAAAACTTAATAAATAATAAAATGTTAGCTACATGTTATTATTATGTCAATCAATTAAAATTATATGAATCTATAGGAAAAGTGAATCGTCCACGTTTCAATGATTTTATTGGGACAATTTTTCGAACAACCTGAGACATCGTAATATTACTTTTGTCTGGAACTTGTGGGAAAATAAAAGTGGTTGACCCGTCAAAATATTTTTTTTTTTTCTAAGAAAGTTGACTTGAAATAATGGAGTATTTACTTTCGAAATCTGGCCAATGTACAAAATATTTCTTTTTGTTACTTCGTACTTAATTATAATAAAATCGCCGTCATTTAATTTAATTTTTGTATTATTAATAGTTTCATTTTCGTTAATTTTTTCAAAATTTATTTCTTTGTCTTTAGTTGCTAAATCGTCTTCCGAATAATCTTCATCATCTCGTATAAGTTTTTTGTTTTTGTGATTATAATTTGTTTGCATTCCACTAGTTGAAGGTAAACGTATATCTTCTATGATTTCGTCACCATCCATTACTTTGTCATCGGGTTGATCAATACCAATGTTATCTAACCTTATACTTTTCCTGCCTCAGTATCAATTTTTTTTCCCCTGGGTTTTTTATATGTGTCTTTTGTATTCTGTAGTCGGATAAAATGTCAACGAAATCTTGAGTCCACGAAGCGTTTGTACCAATACTTGTAGTTGATTCATCTTCATCTGTTAGACTTGGGATTTTTTTTAAAACAATTTGGTCGTTGTATGGATAAATTTCAGTTGCTACTAACAGACTTAATATTGTCCGACATATTTGTAACATTTCAAACGGTCTTTTTAAGAAGTTTGGGGAATTCAGCCTTAGGTCAATACCTAAAATGCCAAAATGCTTATCTTTCCAAGTATCTAAAACTTTCCTCCATTCTCTTTTAATAGGCCTAAAAATGGCCACATCGAGAGGTTGGCATAAATGTGTAGCATTCGGCGGCAATAATACAAAACGAACATTATTCGCATAATTGCATCGCATAACTTGATAACTCCAAGTGATAAATGGCTTGATAAGTTGTCACCAATTATCTTCTTAGGCCCATCTAAATGGCGTTAGGTGAATTGAGTCCCATTTTCATAAAACTAGGTGAATTGCGTCCCGGTTGTAAATTAATACTAGGCGAGTTGCGTCCCTGTTGTAAATTAATACTAGGTGAATTGCGTCCCTGTTGTATTTTTAAACTAGGTTAATTGCGTCCATTTTTTGGCCCATTAGCATTACCCAAAAAACACCACGAGGAGGTTGGTCATATAGTCTTCCAAAAATTTGGTTTTATTTTTAAGTTTAGATAAATTTTAATTTATAAAAATTATTATTTATAAACCATTTATGAAAAAATATTAAAATTATAAAAATATATTATATATGTATATTAAACTGGTAAAAATTTAAAAGAAACTGCTTTGACATACTCAAATCTTGTCAATAATTTGCCGGGATTTTTTTTTGTCCATTAATTCGTATTTTTATGTATATTTCGGATTGAATATCTTTTAAAACATCAGTAAAGTTGTAAACTTCAATAGTTTAATGATATTAGGATGTGTTTTATTTGACATAATATAATATTCTATTTTTAATAATATTTTTAATTTTTGTAATATTATTGAAACCCCCTAAAAACGAAGTACCTATTTCTCCTGTTGTATCGCTTAGATGCTTAGAATGACATATTGTGTGTAGCATTTCAATAAGTATCGAGGACGCAATTTACCTACTTGGATAAAATATCGGGGACGCAATTCACCGAATCCGATCTAAATGTCTAATTGCTGGTAAATAACAGGAAATAAACCAATCCTCGAAAATCGGCATGTCAAACCATCCACTATCGATCGTTCCTGTTATACCCAGCTTCTTCTAAACCACCATCAACCCATGTGGGATAATGATGTTTTGCCTTATACACAGTGTATGGGGGTAATAATTTTCCATCAGAGGACACACAAAACATCATAGAAACACTTGTTTTAGAGGTGTCCCTCACTACCACCGGGTGTTTTGTACCTTTTCTTACAACAACTAGTTTTTTACCAGGATTGTCCACAAAATTAGTTTCGTCGTAGTTAAAAATATTGGTTGGTCTTTAAGAATATTATTTATATTATTAAAATATAATTGTAAAGTTATTTTCGTTACACCTCACGAACCCTTTTAATATTCTCACCATAACGTAATGTCAAATGTTGATGTCTTCAGAGAAATGAATTAATCCAATCCTTACCTGGAATGTTATTTAAAAAACAAGTACGATGACTTTTCCCTAACCTATCTAAAAACGACTTTACAACTAGCCGAATATCTCTACACTTTATAGGAAATCCCCATTCAGAACAAATTAATAGCCCTTGAACAAGATTTTTCCTCCTGGTCAGTATTTAAAGTTGTGGGAGTACCTGGTTTTTAATAATTTTATTTGATTTGTGTGCCTCCAAGTGGTCACTTATTGTACTTCTTGGTACCTGAAATTGTTCAGCAGCTTGTCTTATCGATATATTTGTTTTCAATTTAGCATTTACAGCTTTGTCCAAAGATTCAACATCATAGTTTTGATAAGGCCTGCCGCCAACTTTTCTCACGTATGCTCTCGGCATTATTACCTACGCAAAATAAATTGTGTACGGAGTTACACACCAAATACCAATTATCGGAACTTACTAAAAGTACAACTTAGGTTTTTATATATTCTAAATTGTATTTGAACTCATTTTTAGTGTACACAAATATAAGGATAACCATAAAAACCATACTCCGATCACATTAACACACAATGTACTGTGACTGTTATCAGTTTTGAATTTTACAAATTGCATTTTTTAATAGTTAAGTTCCCTACAAAATTCAACATTGAAAATAGATGATTCTTGTTTACAAACATTTACACAAGTAAAATACAAAGTTTTATAAATCTTTATTCTTTATTAACTTTTTTAAATACTACATTATTATACTTAAATATTATTGCACACAGTAATTTTAATAATATATCTACAATAATTGATTTAAACTTATCATTTAGTCATATAATTGCAATGATCAAGATTTATGTGTCTGTAATAAAAGAAAAAATATGTTAAAAACAATAGAAAATTATAAAAGAAAAATTAATGAAATTAGAAAAGATTTAATTGAGCTACCGATACCTTGTCCATGTATAAATACATAAAACCCTACATATGAGTCTTTAACTATGAAAACAACAAGTATATAAATTTATATATAACTAAATTAAAATGATGTAAATAATATAGCCATGTAATAAATTTACAGCACCAATGGATCTAACGTTAACACCAAAATTTTTCACACGGCGTGCATTTTTATTAGACCATTCGTATGAGGCATCTCCTTCAAAGCTTCTTAAAAACAAAAAAAGTACCTTACAAAATATACACAAAAATCAAATCAAATCTAGAAGAATAATGAAAAAATGTAAACGCCAACTAAAACTAGTAAAACAAATCAAATTATTATTAAGTGATCTTAAAATAAAGTGTGTCAAAGAAAAATTAGCATTATATTTTGAAGATACCTTTCCAACAGAAATGTTTGAAATATTTATTAGATTTAAGAATGGTGGTAGAAAATGTTTTTCACCTATATTAAGAGCATTTGTCCTCACATTAAATTTTTACTCACCCGGAGCATACAATTTTGTAAGGGAAAAATTTGGTGCTACCTTATGCGAGAACGTTAAAACGTGGTACCATGAAATCAAAGTAGTTGAAGGTTTTACAGATTAATCTTTTAATGCACTTAAAATAAAATCTGAAAATTATAAACAAGATGGTAAAAAGTTATATTGCTCTTTAATTCTTGATGAGATGCATATAAAAAAACAAATTGTCTTAGCTTCAGTAGTGTTAGTAAAGACCATACTTCAAATAATCCTACACTACAAGCAGCAACACAAGGCTTAGTAATAATGGTTGTTGCTCTTGATTCATCGTGGAAAGTCCCTGTAGCATATTTCTTAAATAAAGGTCTACACGGACAAGATAAAGCAGAAATTAGAAACTTTAAGAAAACTTTTTGATATTGGTAAGTAATATATACATTTTTTTTTTAAATATATATTTACAATAAAAACTAAATTTTATTTTAGGAATTGAAGTGCCTTCTCTTACATTTGATGGTCCAATAACACATTTTACAATGGCCCAAATATTAGGAGCGAATTTAAAATCAAAAAATCCTAAAGTTTATTTTCCACATCCAAGTGACCCAACAAAACATATTTACTGCATATTATTGCATATTAATTCAACCCCAAAACTTAAAACATAAATATCTCTAAAACTACTGAACCGATTTTAATATGGGTTGAGATTGATCACTTTAGTGAATAAACACATGTTTATATGAATTTTTAGGAGGGCCATCAAAGTCGCCCCAAATAAGGTGCGAGATATTTAAATTAATTAAAAATAGAGTAAAAATAGACTATAAATAATTGTTTGATAAAAAATGTGTACTGTATTACTTATTTTGATAGAAAATATATTAAAATTATGATTAAAGTGACCCCCCCCTTTAACGGTTAGGTTAACATATACAATATACAATATACAATGTACAGATTGTGACAAATGTTACATAGGTCAAACCAGCAGAAATATAGGAATCAGATTTAAAGAACATTTAAGAAATATTAAAAATCAAGAAACAGAAAAATCGCCAATAGCAGAACACATATTAGAAACAAACCACAACATAACTTCAATAAAATTAAAAAAACAAGTAACTAAGAAACAAGAACTAAATATTAGGGAAGCAATTGAAATGGGAAAACACAAAAATAATTTATTAATTTGGGATTTAGGTACTTTACAAAATTGTCTACTAAAACTATTATAATATTTCGACGCGCACGAATAAAATAAGTCATACAACTCATGACTTACAAGTGCAAGACCACTAGTATTTAAGCACATTGTATAGGCATTTTGTGGCCTTAAGCAAAATAAAAAAATGTGGCCCTTTGTCAACAGTAGAATATATATAGCCCCCTCCACAAATAATTAAAAAAAACAAATATATATATTATAATTTACTTAAACATTTTAACAAACATAGTTATGTTATACATTTTTTATTTCTACAGACTATAGATTTTTTGTACCTACCTATTATGTACAAAATTCAACATTTTTTAAATTTTTATATTAACTGTAAAAAGCTATATTTTTATACTTACAATAGAAATAAGCTGTTTTATAAAATTACTTTTCTTGCTTTTTTTAAAGAAAAATCATTTATTATGTCATCAAAGTTTAAAGAAGATGTAAGATCACTTTCTATTGATAGTAAACCTAAGTTATCGAATCTTTCTTGAGTTAGGGTTGATATTAATCTTGTTTTAATTCTCTTCAGTACAGAAAAAGACCTTTCACTACTACAGTTTGTACATGGAATTGATAAAAATATCCTTAAAATTGTTTCGACGTTTGGAAATGTTTGTTGGATATTCATTTCATACAAATACTTAAGTTGATTATGTGGATTCTGCTTGCATTGATAAACATCATCGATGAACTCAATATAAGCTTGAAACTGAATAAATTCATCAAAAAAATCATCGACTTCAATTTCATCACAATAACAGCTTAATCATTTTTCAATTTTCAATTTGGTTTCACTTGAATTTGATTCTGATCTGTAAAAGAAACCAAATTCGTCATCCAGTTCTTGATATTTTGATTTTCTTTTATTTAGCTCAATCATCAAATTATCACAAATTACAAAATGCACATCATAGATAAATTTTTGTCTTTCTAATAAAATAATTTCAGGTGTGTTTGTAGCAATAAGATATTTACTTTTAAGAATTTTTTTTTCTCAATAAAGTATAATCAGTTACAACATTAAATCATATTTTTAATTTTTTTTTACCCTTCATTATTTTTATCTATAATTTAAAACAAAAAAAGTGAAATGTATTATCTTGTTGAGTTTGTTCAATTGTTAGACTAGTGGTGTTTGAATCTCTAAAATCTTCATTCAAATTTTGTGATACTATACTTTCTTGTTTCTGTTGTGTATCTGAAATATTTAACATTATTTTTTACCAATAATAAACAAAACAAAATTATTACATTTAATTGCCACACAATTTACCTGAATTGATCACGAATTCGTTCATTAACCCTCTATATTTTTTTAATTCTTTGTCTTGTGACTCTTTTCTTCTTCTTTTAGAAGCACCGCTTTAAACTTTCTCGACGTCATGTCGTCATTTAAAACAATTTAATTAAATACAATGTAGAATTACCAAAAACGTATAATAAACTATGCGTCTATGCCGTTAAAACAAACACTAACAATAAAATATAGATAAATATAAATTTTATAAGAAAAAATGTTTACAACAAACGAGTAACTTTTGTAAATGAAAATAATCTACTGAGAAGTAGCGGGAACTGACGAGTCAACACACGAGTGACCATTCTCATAATCGTATGATGAGTGTTATTTATTGTTTATTTATTATAAATATTATAAATGTTATGACTGGGAGCCGATGGTTGTGGCCCGTATGGTATTTCCAGTATGTACAAAAATAGACTTTTATTTCTTTTCTTTGCATTTTACGCTGATAAGGAATAATTATTATATTTTTTTGAAATATTATATTTATTTTATTCATTGAAAAGTAGTATGGGCGAGCGGGGTTAGTTGTTACGCGGGCAAGTTGTTACAATAGAGATATTTTGTATTTCTAGCTGTGGTATCACTGTACCGAATATATCATTTTGTTAGATTAGTTATTATGCCATATGTTTTGTAACACTATCAGTTATATGTTATTAATATAAAAAAAACCTAGGTTTTATTTTTTTTTCTATCAAAAGTAAATTTTGGTCTTCATATTATTATTTTTTTTTTCGAAGTGATTATACAAGGTAAGTTAATTTTAATACTAAATATTTATTTATTATATAGTATTAATTCACTTTCTATCTAGAAATTATAATAATAATAATATACTTTTATGTGAGAGCAATATATATGAAAAAATTACACGTCGGGCTAGTTGTTACAGTTTGAGAGGGGTTAGTTGATACACTGTAACAACTTGCCCCACAACCAAAAATGTGTTAATTTCTCTTTATAAACAATTAAATATATAACATTAAATGTATAAATTCATTTTTAGATGGCCCGAAATTACAAAACAAAAAACCTATAGAGATACAGTTTCTGAAGAAATATATAGAAAAGCTGCAGGTGAAGTTCTATCTAAAGAAAATTCCCTAAGAAAAGCAGCAAATAAATATGAAATTAATTTTATGACACTATGCAGATATATTAAAAAGCAATCCGAACTGCCTTTAAAAAAAAAATTGTAAGCTTGTTGGTTATTCAAAACCCATGCAGGTATTTACTGATAATTTAGAAACCACTTTGTTAAATTATTTGATTCATTGTAGCAGAATTTATTATGGTCTTACTCCATTGAATGTCAAAATATTGGCATATGATTATGCAAAAGCTAATAATGTTGCATATCCCAAAAACTGGGATATTTCTAAACAAGCTTTTAAGGATTGGTTTAATAGTTTTTTTAAAAAGGCACCCACTTTTATCGTTACGTTAACCTGAAGCAACTAGTCTTAGGAGAATCACTAGTATTAATAAACACAATGTTGGTATTTTTTTTTTGATAACTTAAACGGTTTGTATGAAAAGTATAATTTCGAAGGACATAAAGTATGGAATATTGATGAAACTGAAATTACTACTGTGCAAAAGCCAACCAAAATTGTTGCAGAAAAAGGGAAAAAACAAATTGGTAGGCTACTTCAGGAGAACGAGGAACAACAGTAACCATGGTCTTTGCTGTCAATTTTATAGGAAATTTTTTACCACCCATGTTAATATTTCCTAGAGTTAATTTTAAGCAACATTTTATAAACAATGGACCTACTGGTTGTATTGGTACAAGCCATCCAAGCGGATGGGTAACTGCACCTTCTTTATACGGTTTATTCAACATTTTCATAAACATGTTTGTTCTAGTCCATCATCTCCTGTTTTATTAATTTTGGATAATCATATCTCTCATTTAGCCATCAGTGTTCTTGATTTTTGTAAGGACAACGGTATAGTGTTATTGTCATTTCCTCCTCATACTACAAACCACTTACAGCCATTAGATGTCTTAGTCTATGGGCCATTCAAAACTTTTTATAATAATACAGCTAGTGGATGGATGAATTCACACCCTGGTATACCAATATCTATATATGATATACCTTTGTTAGTGAAAGAAGCACTCCCATTAGCAGCTACCCCAAAAAATATTATATCAGGATTCACTAAAACTGGTATTTGGCAATTTAATAAAAATATTTTTGTTGATAAGGATTATTTGTGTTCCGCTGTAACTGATAGACCATTACCATTAACTGTAAATACAACAAATGATACAGTTAATATTCAATTACAAACAATAAATCAACCTCAATTGACCACCACTACTACTTCAAATAGTAATATTGAAAATTCTTTAATTAAACCACTGACACCAAATACACCACAATTTAATATAAAACAATCTACTAGTACTCATATAGTTACACCTGAAGAAATAAGACCTATTTCTAAAGCAGGTGAAAGAAAAAATAATCGTGCTAGGAAAATAATGAAGTCAACAATTTTAACAGACACACCTGAAAAAGAAAAATTAAGAATAGAACAAGAAGCTCGAGAAGAAAAAAAAAATAAAAAAGAATTAAAGTCTAAAAGGAAATTAGAATTTAAACAAAATAAGACTAATGGTAAATCTAATCAAAAATCAAAAAATAAGAAACCTAAGACCAACATGAATAGTTCTGATGAAGAAGATGATTGCTTTTGTTTAATTTGTCTTGGAGCATATTCTAATAGCTGTAAAGGGGAAGGATGGGTTCAATGTACTTCTTGTAAGAAGTGGGTTCATGAAAGTGTGCTGAAGGTAATTTACTGTTCTACACATGTAGAAATTGTTCTTCAGATTATGAAAAAAATTATACTGATAGTGATGGAAATTATTAATATAACATAATAAGACTGTTGTTTATTTGTAATATATAAGTCTGTTAAATGAAGATAACTATTAATCTTTATTATTTACATAAAAAAAATATTTGTTATCTTTATGAAGTTTATAAAATATCTAATAATTTAATTTTAATTTTTAAGCTTATTTTAATTGCACTATATGAGACTGTAATTAGTTAATAATTTAATTTGTTTTGTTTTTGTTTTATTTATTTCAACGGGACTAGCCCAAATACAACAAATATGTACAAGGTTATTTACATTTTTAAATATAAGTAAAATAAAAAGTTATATAAACAAAATAATTTTAAACTATAACAATGAAAAAGAGGGATCATTATTAGCAATCCGCATAAGACGGGTAATAGGGGAATGTTCTTGGTAGTTAGTGAGAGAAGGAGGTATATGGAATGGAGCCAGTTGACGAGTAGGTCGTGGAGAAATTCTAATATTTATGGAAGATAAGAGAGTTGGAGAGTCTATTTTATTATTTAGAAGATTAGATATGAATGAGATATTGTTAATGCGCCTGCGATCAGCGAGACTAGAAAGACCTAGCATCCGCAGGAAAGGAGAGTAGTCGTGAGGAGGGCAAGGAATATGAAGTCTAAATGCAACTGCACGGAGAAACTTTCTTTGGACTCTCTCGATCATAGCACATAAAGATGCAGGTGCAGGGTCCCATAATACACTGTCATACTCAACTATAGGACGCACCAGAGCACAGTAAAGTGCTTTTAGAGGGAGAACTAAATTATAAAGTTGAGAAGAGCGAAGGATGAACCCAAGAACTTTAAGGGCCTCACAACATATCTCTTCTATGTGCTTATGTGGGGAAAGATTTTGATTACGCACAAAGTAATCTGATAACAAAAAAAGGAGATATTTGACTATAGAATGAGCTTTGCTAGAAGGTATTTTGAGTCTACATTTGGAATAATGAGTAATAAATGTAATATATTTTATAGACCAATGAATTTTTCTTTGCCAAATACAATAAAAATCGTAAAGCCTTGTTGTGTTTTGCATAACTACATAATAGAACGAGATGGTTACAGAGTACAAGACACATTAACTGTTGAGGATTTTCAAGAACTTATCTCAATATGAAGCGTAATATTACAAGATCAGGCGATATGATAAGGGATAAATTTGCCAAATATTCCATTTCTCCTAGTGGAAGTGTACCGTGGCAAGATACTAGTATATTTTAACTTTAATTTACTTATAAATATATAATAGAAATATGTTGTTTTTTTATTTATTTTAATATTTGTCATGTATAAATTAATAAGTAATATAGTATTACACAATAATGTATAATATAATTTAAAATAAGAAAATAACATATAAAATAAAAAAATTGTTACACGACAAGGCGCGTGTTGTATTAAACACGATAAACTGAATTGTGTTAAAATGTGATTTTTAATCAAAATAGTTATTGAAACAATTAGAGATTAATTTTGGTTACCTTAAGGTTACTTTAAGGTTATAACCTTAGATCATATACAATAGATATTGCCACCTGGTATATTTTCCGTATATCAATTAGAAGCCAACATAACTATGGGACCTATTACATATGCGCATGCGTCACCTCGTATCTATTGTGATATTCTCACATTTTCGTTAGAGAAACAATAATTATATAATATATTTCACAACAGCATTTATTTGAAAATTGTATTTATCCATCTTATGTAATTTATTATTATTGAAAATGAATTAATATTAATTACATTTACCTATTATAAAAACGATTATTTTTTATCAGTATACTGGGTAATTCATATTGCATTTAGCATCCTTTTAAATACCTATCAATTATTAATTGATAAAATGTTTAAATATTATATTATTTTGACGTATTGTATATTTAACACTATAAATTGAAAGAGTTGATCAAAAATTATCTTTAAAAGATTGGTAAAAATGTTTATTGTACCCAACCAATAACTGTATAGTCATAAAATACATTAAGCTAAATGTATAAATTAAATAAATATTAAATAGAATGAAAATATATTATAAAGTAGTAATTTTTGAATACTTTTAGAAAAGGTATTTTACTATAGTTTATAACAATTTAAATAATGATAGTCAATAGCAATTTTATAATTTATTTTTAAGTACTTCACAGAAAAAAAATATCATTTATATAATATTATTAATATTATACAAAATTATCAATACTAAGAATAATAATTAATATAAAAATAGTGATTCCATATTGAGCTTTCTTTTTGGCAATCACAATTGAATCAAAAGGACTACATGTAGGTAGCTAATAAATTTAAAAAAAAATCATATTCACTATTATGAAAATTAAATGAACGTTAGAATAGCTGCACAAACTTTAAGTTCTAGTGTTAGTTTGCTTTAACATTTTGTGAACATTTAAAATTAATTTCAGGAACCAAAGCTACTGCAGAATTTTGCAAATTATTTAAAGATGCTTTTGATATCCTTAACTTCCGAAACAAACTGGCTAAAGGTGATTACAGTTTTCCTACAAATAATGCAACAGTACCCAAAATAAAAATATTTTTAAATTACTTTAAAATATATGTTGAAAATCTTCGATTTGAGTCATCACAAAAATATCCAGAAGATGAACAAAATTTAAAAGGTCCAAGGAAAACTGTGACACAGCCCGATATTGTGCGTACACCTGTACAAACGATGTCGGGCGCGATCTGTCTTCCCAGTCAGCCACCAACCTAGGCAGTGCGCTAGTACACACCGAGACTTCCAATCCAACTATGGAAAGGAGACTCGGAGGGGACGACCGAATCATGCTGCTCGAGTGTTGCATTTTGCCTCCGCCCGTCAAGCCGGACACACTGCCACACCGACAACGACAGTCTGGACGAGCCGTTGCTCGTCTACGACACCTCGTCAGATTTGAATGTATTTGCATTCGTCAGACAAGTGGACCCATCCTTTCATCCACCACTGAGAGCGCGGACTACGGTGACACCGGGACGGTACCGCCTCAACTGGATTTCTTGGGTTCATTATATGTCTGACTAATTTAATTGAAGTATATGATAGAATAAAAGATAATATGAATTTTTTACTCTATTTGGAGGGTTTTTTTAGTGCATTAAGAAGCAGAGGAGGGTTTAACAACAATCCAAATGTCATTCAGTTTTGATCTGCATATAAACGACTTTTAGTAAGGCATCAGATAGATGGTTCAACATATGGGAACTGTTCACCTCTTCATAGTGCAAGTGTCCTATTTGTAGGGTCAAATAAAAGGAAAAATGCTGATGCAATTTGCAATTATGAAACAGATGACGATGATGATGAACAATTGTTTATGGAATTTGATCATGATTATGATCAAATAACACATATGCCAGAATTAGAAGAATTCATAATTGATGTTGTCAAATATACTGGAGGGTTTATTGTAAAAAAAATTATGTATAATTTATGAATCATTTTTAATTGAAAATAATGTTGCCAATGAATCATTACTGTTAAAATTAAAAACAAGAGGTAAATTAATTAACATTTCATCTAACATTCATAAAATATGCCCGACAGGAGAATATATAATAAGATTTTACTCTTATATCATTTTATAATTACGATATATATATATACGATTTAATAAGTTACCATTACCGAATCAGTTATTTGTATTTAGTGTAAAAATTTAATTTAAAATTTGCCATTTTGCTTTGTGCATAAAATTAGTTATGTGTGACTCTAATCTTTCTAATGGAAAACGAAAGAAGGGTGTTGCCGAAAAATTGAAAGAAAAAAAAAGAACACTTTTGATGGAAAATTCAAAAATATGTGGTGATATTCGGGTTATGTTTTCCAAATCGAATGTATACATTTATATATTTACATTCTATACATTTTCAACTTAAGTTTCCTATGTTAAATACTTATATATAGGTATAATATAGGTACTGGTCTGTCATCGCCCCGCCACGGGAACGAAAAATTTTATCGCCCCGCCAATTACGAACAAGGCTACACCATTTAAAACATTATTTTGCTGAGACACAATTGCTACATGTTTTCTAAAACAAGTGGATGTAATATTTACTGGATTTTTAGCTTCACACAGTTTACTAAATTTTCTAATAATATCGGAACCTCTCATACAACTCAATGATTTTGGTAATGGAAATAAATAAATATTTTTAGTGTCAATAAAACTAACACTTTCTCTCAGCATTATTGAATATTTAAACTTTTTTGCAATTGTGGTGTAAATAAAATTGGTACTCCTCTTCCTCGCTTTCCACGAATCACAATTCTTTTAAAACTTGCTGTCAGTTTGAGTTCTACAGGAGATAAAGCTTGTTGAATTTCTTCCTGAGAAATTTCTGATGGTGCATTATTGTATGTATCAAAGAGTATACGCTGTACTTCACCAGATCATCGACGGTTGAGTAATAGTAGTTGTGCTAAAACACATCCTTGGAGATCTCTATAATTTTGTAAGTTATTTTGGTCTATTTTTAGTTTATCATAAGAATCTTTTTCTAACTTCACAATGTGGTCTTTAAATAGTTTTATATTAGAAGTTAATGGCAATAAAGTTGGCTTGTTCCATTTTCTGTGATACATCTCTTTACATGCATTTGTAGATAGTTCATGTGACCACTCTTTTTCAATCATATATTTAAGATTATTAATTGTCTCTCTTTGTATACTATGGATATTTGAAGTTATATCATTTTGTTTTATAATCATACATTCAGCTATTCCACAACATTGCTTCAAAGACTGGCCCAATTTTAATATTACTGAAGGAGATTTAAAATTATCATGTTCGATATTATATCCAGCAATCTTCTTTGTACATTTTATTATCATATCAAAATACTTTGGCGAAAGACATTCTTTCAATGTACTTATTGATGTATCTTCCAATTTCATAGTCATCAAAAACCGTGCTAAAAGTCTCATCTTTTGTGACACAACATTAATTAAGTGTTTTTCTTTATGTGCTTTAAGATATCTTGATCCAAATTGTTTGATAAGATGATCATCCTTTTTCACAACTAGAGATATTTTATCAACAATCATTCTTTCAAATACATTATTTAGTAAATTTTCATCATCTTTTTTAAATGCAAGCAACATATTTTGTCCAACAACTTTAGCATGAACTCTACCTCCAGATTTTGATTTATTATTTTTACAAATTTTAATATGTCTATATAAATGATTTTTCTTGTACATACCATAACAGTGCTTACATGGCAAATATTCATTAGCAGAAACTGTGTTTCTATTTTCATTGGGACGACGAACAGGTTTTAATTTATTTCCTCCAATATTATTTAAAAAGTTGCCTCTTTTTCTTAAGAGATCAGCATGGAATTTTCTCTCTTTAGAGTTTTTGGCAATGCACAATATCTTGCTACTTCTATTTCCTCTATATGTTTGCGTAACAGATGACGTGTAAAATTAAAACAGTAACGTTTTCTATGGCAATATTTGCAAAGTTTTCTACGTCTGCGATTTTAAAAGTGTTGTTTTTATTTGCAATTTCACCTTTAACTTGGGCCCATATCAATTCTATCGGGTTATATTTACAATGATATGGGGGTAGCCGTATGACTTCATGCCCATTTGCAAAGCAATTTCATCAAGTTCATATATTTTTTCTTTTGGTTTTAAAAGTTTTACCCGTTCTCGCAGCTCACTGAGTGTTTCAAATGTATCGAATTCCACACCATTTTCTGTAAGCCATATTTGAAAAGTAGCTTTAGTATCATTTGATTTCGGTTAATTTTGAACTTGAACAGAATGATAAGGGCAGTTGTCAATTACAATAACACAAGGTTCTTCCAAGTTTTGCATCATTTCAGTGAACCATTTTTTAAAAATTGTCGAGTTCATTTGAGTATGATAATCAATATTTGCCCCTGATTTACATCGAAATATTAATTTTGCTCCTTTGATAAACCCAAATGCACTCGACCCAGCATGACAAATTATAACTCTACTGCCCTTTCCAGTTGGTACTTTTAATCCCTCTGTATTCTCCAAGTTTTGCCAAATTGTTCCACGTGAATGATTTTGATTCACCCACGTTTCGTCTAGATACACAACCGGACGAGTATCATTATTTTGCCTTAAGTCGTGCATTTTCCAAAAAAACTTGACACGCATGGCAACAATATCGTTTCTTTCCATAAGAAAACGACGGCCATCGTTACATTTTTTGAACTTAAAATGTAAGGATTTAAGGATGCGCCACATGAAAATCCTAGATCCCTTATAACTGTTCACTTTTTGTTGATACGCAGTTAAGACATTTTGTGATGTGGGAAACTGACCTTTATCATAAAAGTCATGTACCGTTCTTCGAACAATATCTTTGCCAAAATCATTAATATCAGTTGCAGATTTTAATCGTTTGTATGATATTCGAGGAGATGTCAATGACGGACCAGCCACGGGTTCTGCAGCAGTCGATTTGACCACTTCAGAAGTTACCAATTTCACTGTACCGACACTAACACCACATGCTTCTGCAGTCATTTCCTGAGTTTTTCGAAAAAATGTAGCTATAACGGGGTTACTTTTGTCATTTTTTTTAAAAAAATGTGTTTTTCGTCTGAGAATGTACGTCAGGTCGAATGGACATTTTGTTCAAAATTTTTTTCGCGCACTTTCTTGAACACGTAGGTATGCAATGCAACCACAAACACAATAAAAACTAAAGCCGTAAAGTTATAAAGTTGTCAATAAAAACAATCGTCTCGATAACACTCGAACGAAGTACACATACTAACAAAATAATTTGGTTGTTATCGTAATCGACTGTGATACGTTCACCAATCACCATGCGACTGTGTGTATATCATAAAAAAGTTAGGCAGTGGTATGTAAAATTGTTAAAAAAAAATCATTTCAACAGCGCTAGCTGTTCGATGGTTGATTGCCACCACGATTATAGATAGAATGGTTACGCGACGATCTATATAATTCTATGATAATCGACGGCGCAGAAGTTTCTTATTAATTAATAGGTTTTACCCTCTGCATACTAGCGCTCCTAGTGAATGTACGACACATCATTGAGTACCAATTGGCGAATGGCGGGATTAAGACGCCTGATGGACATGGAATTATAATAATTAATATTATATTATTTGACCAAAATTTGATGTTATTAATCATGATTAATTAACAAATGTAATGATGTTATTAATATTGTTTTTACCACAATTATGGATAATTAAATATGATAATATTTTACTATTGCCTACTGTTTATTATAAATTAATTTATTATTTATTAATTTACTTAATAAATGCCAAGTTACTGTTGTATTCATAAGTCATACACGGCATCAAAGACTCTTTTTGGGGTACCTAAAAGTCCTGAAATTAAGTTATTGTGGGAGGAAGCGTTAGGGATTCAACTTAAAAAAAGTCACAAAGTTTGTGCAAAACATTTTAAAGAAAGTGACATTATTAGTACTTGGGAGTCAGGTCAAGGATCTAGTAAATATACTGTACGTTTATACTGTTCTTTAATTGTTTTAATTATTTATTCATATAATTATTTAAAACTATTGATGGAATATCATCAAACCCAGCAGCAGATTTGGTTAATATCAAAACAAGAGGGTTTTTAACCCATCCCAATCATTATTTATTTAAACTTTTAGAGTCCTTAGAATGATAGGAATCATGCTGCATCTTCATCTCCATTTGATGACACTTTTGAAGAGTTCTTTCAAAAGGAGAACTGTACTCTAATATATCCATGTAATTTACATAAAACTGATATGTTGACTGATATTTTTACTATTTATATAACAATGCGAACGAGACAATACAGTTATGCTAAAAATCAAGAAGAAAAAAATGAATAAGACTAAAAAAAAAATATTCAAACTAGTATCCACGTAATACCTAAATATGATATATAATAAAACTAAATATTGTTTATGATGTACTTTTTATTAAATATAAATAATTTAACTATCTATTAAGAAAGAATACAAAAGTATTATGAGGTAAATATTAAACTATTCATTATTTAGAAAGAAAATATATGTATTATGAAGTAAGTATTAAACTATTCATTATGAATAAAGTAAGTAATATAGTTGAATATTTTACAATTGACAATACAAATTATATTCTAAAGACCATATAGTAATAAAATGAATTATTATTTTTACCCAGGTATATTAGTATACCTAGGATACATTGGTATATAATACCAATATATCATTGCAGACTAGATAACTCCATGAATTTCAGTAGCTATTACTCGTCAATCGTCATCTTGTTATTTCACATTGCAATTTTATAGGTACTTAAAAAGTTAAAAATATGAAAAACTAGAAACCATGACAAAAGTATATTTAAATACGAAATTCAAATTACAAATAATGTTATTATGTGTTGTCGTGATTATAACCATTTGTAGCCTAGATCGCGCTACAAGGCAGAGGGTATTTTGTTATTTTTGATAAGAATCTCTGGCGCCGGATATTCTTGCCTCGTCGCGTAACCATTCTATCAATAATCGTGATTACCACGTCATTTTTAAATTGCCGCGTTTTATTAGTCACACGTTTAGGAAACCCTTACAAAAATCTGCCACCGGAAGCGCCACTGCGGAGTCGCTAGTTTCGTGAAACGTACTGTAGTATACAAGAACTTCTTCAACAACCAAATTTCTAATAGAACGATTTCAATTAAAAAACCCCTTACCGTCCATACTCGACATCGTCCCCAAACTTACTAATAATCCAGCAACACGGTAGTGTCGCGAGCTAAGTAAAAAAAAAAAGGAAGGCGAAGGGCTCGACTGTGTATATATACAGAAACCTAAACT
The DNA here is from genome assembly GCA_021307375.1 of Tetraneura akinire. NCBI lineage: Eukaryota > Metazoa > Arthropoda > Insecta > Hemiptera > Aphididae > Tetraneura > Tetraneura akinire. The sequence continues at coordinate 653,278 of JAIUCT010000061.1, forward strand.
TTCCCATTTAATACGTGTTAATATTTTGGTATTCTTTATTAAAGGCTGTAGGTCTAATAAATGGACCAAATAGTTAGAATGAGGTATCAATCGATTGAGAAAATCATAGGCTATGAGCTTTTATAATTTTCAATAGAATCGGTTGAATAATATTTTAGTAAGAGAAAAAAAACTGTGGATATTTAAGTGATCATTTTATATTATTTTCGCCGCCGGCTGCCGTATTAAACGCGTCATGTGATCGGGGACGGGTGAGGAGATTCTTACGACGGCGGCGTGTGTCTCCCACTACTATTGCTTCCCAACACCGTTAGACACATACAACACACTAGCACGCGAACATGGTTCACTATCGTTTATCGGTAATCGGTGCGACGGTGCATTACTGCATTGCGTTTACGTTCTTTCGTCTCGCGTTTTCTTATTATGCAAATGTATCTTTGCAAGTAATTTGCAATTGTACTCGCATACTAAATACCTTAATTAATTCTTTAGAAAACACTGTACTAAAAAAACTTCCATACTCATACACATCAAAAGTATGTCAACTAAGTGCATGTAGTATAAGAAATCAGATTGATCATCCTTACGTTAACATAGAACGGCAAGATGCTGCTGAATTTATTAGTGCACTCATATCTTTATATGAACCCTTACATAATTCTTTGCTTCATCAACTTCAGACGACATTAAAATGCTCTAGGTGTTAAAAGAGTAGAGTACATATTTCAAATAATTATATAGTTAAACTTAATGTACCAAATGATACAAAAACTGTCACAATGCATTCTATGTTGAATGACATGTCTAAAGAAGTTACAATAAAAAATATAACTTTTAGTGCATTTAATACTACTTCAAACCATACACAGACTACAAACATACTCAATACTAATGAAGTAATGAATATTTGTGCTTTCAAATTCAAATTTGGAGTGATGTGTACACAAAAATTTCAAACTTGCAGATAAATTCTTTACCAACCATACAACTTACAGTTGATAGTAAATGTTACACTTTAAACTCGGTCATTTGCCATCATGGTCAATCTATGACTGAAGCTATAGATACATAGCCACATTATACATCAATAATAAAACATCAAAATAAATGGGTACGATGTAACGATACATCTGTGGAGTTTAAACGGTGGCCTCGTGGTGCAAAAGATGCTTACATAATAATAATGGAAAAAAAATAAAAAATATCTTGACCCTAAAAAAAACTAATGATATCCCAACAAAAACACTACGTCAACTCCGTGTAAAAAAACGCTAGTAAAAAAAAAAATATAAATGCTATAAAATGTGTGATATAAGGTGGAATCTAAGTAAATGGTCTAATCAATAAAATGTATGTATAAGTAATTAACTCAAATTGATCCAATTTTGGTTTACTTTGCCGGAAGATTAAGTCTAAAAAATGTATAGCCAAGTACTAAGTTTATGTAATAAATAATGAAAGCACCATTACAATAAATAAATTGTTTCCGTCCAAGTCAGTGGCGTCTTTGTGGGGGGCGATCGCCCCGGCGATCGCCCCCCCCCATGGCTCGAAATTTCATATGACAATTTTAAAATTCCTATATTTACTATTAATAATTTAGATATTATACTGGTATTATAGTATTATACTCGTATTCAATAATCATTATTAATTATTATATTGTATCGAATTTTATTACAAACAACTTTACAGTACCCGCATAATGTCATGTTCTAGAAATCATGTAATTATGATACTGCAAAATATAATACAATATAATATTTATTATTATTGGATAATATTGTATCTTCTTTATTTGAAAATATCGATGTAAATAATATAATTGATAGATTTTCGTCTAAAAAAAGAGCATTAGACTTCGTAATATAATTATTATTATTAATAAATATATACGCATATTGTATACTTGGTCTTTATTTATTTATAATATTATAATATTACCAATTTTGTATTTAAGTCGCCCCCCCCCCATAATATTAACCTGAAGACGCCCCTGGTCCAAGTAAACCAAAATTGGATCAATTTGAGTTAAAATAATTCATATTAAAAATTAATAGAAATAACCAATTTTTATTCAATTTGAATTAATTACTTATACATACATTTTATTCATTAGACCATTTACTTAGATTCCACCTTATATCACACATTTTATAGCATTTATAATTATTTTTTTTTTTTTTTTACTTAGCGTTTTTTTACACGGAGTTGACGTAGTGTTTTTGTTGGGATCTTAATATACACACTTCTATCAAAAATAAAATCTCATATCCAAACCTTCCTACTTGGCTTTGGCAAATTAAAGTCAATACCGAGCTCTTACAACTAAATAAACACGACACAAATCCTAATATTATCTCCTCTCTTTTCTATGATATTATTCAAACCAAATACCCATACTTCCTGAAGATATATACGGATACATCAAAACCCACACATGGTGTCGGCAATTTCTCAAGATAATATCACAAACCCAAGCCATTTATGAAGCTATCTTGTTATCCAAGACGACCTCCTCAAATGATATTCTAATTGTATGCTTTACTACTAGCCCTTCAAAACCCTCAACCTTCAAATGAAATCACCCAAAATATACAAAATATATTAAAAGCAATCTCTAAAAACATCGAACTTATGTGGGTTCCATCCCACACATGTATAATCGGCAACGAAATTGCTGACAAGGCAGCCGACATTGCTACCAGAATCGTCTCCCAAACAACTAATGACATTCAAATATCTATCAAACATAAAATATTTTCAAAATGGCAAAATTTACTAGGATACCATTCCTACCAACAATAAACTTAATTCAATAAAGAAAGATACAAAGAAATGGATTCCACCTTTTTTCCTAAACGACAGGAAGTCACAATCTCTAAATGTAAAATCGGACATTTTTTTTTAACCCATTCTTTCCTCATTAGCAAAGACCCACCATCCTACAATACAATAGCCATGAATTCACCACACACATATAAACCAAATGATAAATTATTCTTAAATAAAAGTGCCTAACTCTTATATCAACCCGATAAAGATCTACTAACACATCATGGATGTCAATTCCTCCCATATATGAGTTGTATATAGCCAATAGAAATATCAATATATTTTTTTTTTTTGCTACCTCTTTACATTTTCTACAAGGTAAGGTCCTTTATAGACAGTGCCGGATATATATCTTATAAGGCCGAGGCGCAACTATATATTTGAGGCTCCTTTTGTAAAAAATATTTTACCCACATGGTACTAAATAATATACAATATATTTATATTATATATATAATTATTATCTATAATTGACTTGTTTCAATGAACATAAAAATAAAAATTATCAAATGAAATAAACATCTCAAAACACCGCTCTGGCGACAGTTATGGCAGGTATGAAATAAAAATAATACACGCACTTAATATATCTGGGAAAATAGTTGATAAATCATTATCAAAAATATAAATAGCTAAGTCTCTTATGGTTTTAAGTTTATTCGTATTTTTAAGAATTTATTTTAAACGTATTAATTGACGTGTAAGATCTGAACTGACCTCAATTATCATTACTATATATTTCATTACAAAATCATATGATGACTTTGGATTTTAAAAAGCAAATATTTGAACTACATCATGAATAACTATTTTAATTATTTTAAACTTCATAAACTTATGTCATATTGTTGAATTTTGATATTCCTAGAATAAAATATTTTTCTATCATTAATATTATTTGAATGTTCAATAATTGTATGCAATATTGCAATATAAAAACAATTTTGATAGAAAATCTGAGGCCCACATAAAATTAAATGAGGTTTGAGGCCCCGGTGCAATGCACCCCCTGCACCACCGATAATTCTGGCACTGTTTTTAGTTCGATATGACGTGTACTACTTTATTGTCTAACTTTAGTAATGACAATATTTTCTGTATCAACAGTGTAGTAAAAGTGGCCACGTCCTTTAGATTTCATCATTTTATCACTTTCCAATGGGCATTCGGATATACGATTTAATCAAACTATGCCAACACTTACAATTCCATTACTTTTTAATTTACACTGTAAATTATAAGAATTGAACCGGTTGTCCATTAAGATCTAGAACATTAAAATATCAAAATAGTGTATTAGATATAGGTACTTAAAGATATTATATACTGATCCAAAAAGTATACCTTATAATTTTCATGTTGTGGAACATATTCTGTCAATCTCATAACAACATCACCATTAATCCCTTTTCTACATATGTCTCAAAGTCATGAACTATCCCACTAGATGATGCAGTAGAAAAAAATTTTATTCCCCATTTATGTGGCTTTGTTTTTATTATACTGTTTCATGGATAAACGGAATTTGAAAGGTATAATAATTTCATCTACAGAAGTACACTTCTAACTTTAATTCCCCTCATATTATCCCGAATGGCATTGATAAATGGTCCAACTTTAAATAATTTATCGTGGGCTATGTGATTTCTTGGCAGCATTTTACTGTTATCATTTACATGGAAGTAAGTTCTTAAATTGTTAAACCTATTCCTAGCCATGGCATCAGCCATTGTGGAAAAACGTGTGTGCTCAGCCCAAAATATTCTATACTGTGGCATTTTAATAATGCTAATATAGTAATATACCTGAAAATTTAAATATTATTTTAAAATTAAACTTATTAGAATAGGGGATAATGAATATAATGTACATAATTTGAATACAAATTTGTTTGTTCAGTTATATCATCAATTATATTTCTGCCAACAAACAACTGGAAGTATTCGTATGGTGAATACACATAATGTGCGTTAGGTAATTTTCCTTTTCATGTTGTATTAGAAATATCCCAAATCATCTAAATCAGGGGTCGGCAACCTTTTCGGTTTCAAGGGCCAAAAAACAAAAATACATATTTTCATGGGCCACAATTTAAATACAATTTGTTTTGTTTAAACAAAAGTTTATAATTATAAAAAATTTAGTTTATTTAAGTTCACCACTATTTAGTCTTTTGTATATTAATTTAATGTGATATAAATATACTTATATTGACAAAGTTTTAATAATATCTCATTATGCAATAATAATAATTATTATAATAATAATAAAGTATAAATTGAAAGTTAATGAGAGATTTTTGTATTTGAATAGCATCAACCAGTTCATTGATTTTAGGTTTGCATTTATATGTAGAAATTCTCAATATTGCATTCAAGTCACTATCAGTTAATCGCAAAGCATATTTATTTTTTTGATATTTAATTAAAGAAAAAGTTTGTTCGCAACTATACGTACATCCAACACATTTTCAGCAAAATATTATATTTTGCTAAATTTTGTTTCACAGAGACGTGAATAAAGCTGAACTAATTGAAATTTAAATAATAATTGAATAATAATTAATAAATAATTGAATTTAAATTGAACTATTGTGACTATCATGAAAAGCAGTTTAAGACTTTCGTCACTTTCGTCACTTTGTAACTCAATAATTTACATTTGTAAACAGCCATCAACGTCATCAATATCAACTACTAACGGGTTTTGAAAAAACTTAATTTTGAAGTCTATTGAATAAAAGTCAGAAAATCTAGTTGAAAATTACAATATTTGTATAAATACCATCTACTTTTGTTTGATAATTGGAAAACAAGGTAACCTTAGGAATACCAGTTTTATCTACAAATATAATGCTGTATTATATGATATATTTATACTAAATATAAATTGTCATTGCGGGCTGCATGCGGCCCGTGAGCCGCGGGTTGCCGACCCCTGATCTAAATAATTGATATTCTTCTTGCAAAAATTATAATGAAAAATAATTATAAAATACCTTTTCCTATTTTGGAAGATTTATAACAGGATCTTCATAAATTGCATCTACATTTTCTTCATGAACATTAATTTCTTCAATATTTGTAACAATATTGTCTGTATCATTTGAGTCCTAAATATTTAAGTCCAATATAAATAAACAATAAACATGAGTTTTTAGAATAAAGCATTTACAAATTACGATTTACAATTTACAATTTTACATTCCTTTACAATGCATAACCACAGAATAAATTTCATAAATTTTTAATTTAAACTGTGGCATAACCATAGATCAAATAATATACATAGAAAGGCCACGTAAATGGGCAAAATGGAAACAATTTAATTAATAGCCCAATGTATCGGTAGAGAGCATGTAGTGTCACCATAGAATAATTAAATAATTTTGATCATAATAAAATAGTAAAATAGAAAGAATCGCCAACAATCGACGTCAGTTAAGCTTACTGTTCATTTTTATTATTATGAGATAATAAATTAATAATCTTATATCATATATTATTATTTATTATAGGTAGTAATATTTTGTTATTTTCTTATTTCATATTTATTCTCTACCAACGATACAATAAATTCGTCGTATATTACTTTTAACTTTTTTACCACATGTGAGCTGCATAGTGCATGACTTAATATTTATTTTAGATTCTGAGCGAAGCCAAGAATGTATTGGTTTTACAATGATATGTGTTTTTTTTTGCTTTTGTTTGAAAACACTTTTATGACCCGAAATAATACTCCAATTTTCACAAATAGGATATGTTTCCGGTTAGAAAGTGGTTGTAGTTGGTACTTTATTTAGGTCATTTTTCAAATTTCTCAAAATTGACCCTAAGCGGTAGAAAAAATGACGATAAAACAGAATTTTTCACGAAAACTGAAATTTACAATATCAGGTCCTTCATATAATTTTTTCACATCGGATATATCTAAAAGCTCAGCAACTTCATCGTCCTTTAAACAAGCCGTTGTGTCTAAAAAATTTAATACAATTCGTTAAAAATGTGATTTCTTTTTTATAACATGAACGTGATTCCTAAAATCATCATTGTGACTGAGTGTCATATATCATTAGATTGCTTCAATAATGTATAAACATATTATGGAACAAATATCAAATTCAATAACCCATTTAATTACATATTCAGATACTTGTTCCCGTCAAAATCGCAAAATTAACGTGGCTATAATGTTCATGTTGGCAATACAAAATCATCTAACTCTTTAAATTATCGATCAAAAATTTCTTGTGCCAGGTCATACTCATTTAGAGTGTGACTCTGATCATTCAAGGATAAAGAGAGCAAAAAAAAAAAAAATCAGTTAGTGAAATATCTATACCAATTGACTAGTATAATATGTTAGAAACGTCAAAGACAGTGGTATTTTGGAAGGCATACAGCATATACCCATTTAACAATTTAATAATTTAGCGTATACCCCAGAAAAAAATGAAAATACGCTCATATACGCACGTATACACGCGTATATCTGTTAAATATATAAAATATTAATAATATTTACGAGTATATTATATTTTTGCTTATGAACCAAATTAAACCTGATGGAGTGACTGGTAATAATAATAGCATAATACGAGTATGCGACTGAGACACTAAGGCAACGAGTGTGCTAGGTATGTTTATGATTTATGAATACGAACCCTATTAAAAGTTAATAAAATAGCCCGTACATCTTTACGCGCCATTCGTTTATCTACATACGTATGTGCATTATTGACGGTTTATTTATAAACCATCACAAATGGGAAATACGACAAAACGTCTTATACAACACATGACTAGCTAGTAGTTTGTGGACGGTGGGCCACTATGTTTTGTTTGTAGTTTGTATTAATAAATAATAATTATATTTTATACTATTGAATACATGTTATTAGTTTATCTTTATAACCAACATTACGTTGTTATTGTGTTGCTGCTTTTTTTTTCATCTAACCCTCAACAGACAAGGCCGATCACCCATGACAACTATTTTTAAAATAATCCTTATCAAAAAATATTATTGATAACTGATTTTTGACCCTTCATATCCTACAACACAGATCTCTACTACTGACCCGAATGGTTTTCGTCACTATTTGTTCATCTTCCGTTAAAACTAGTCTGTTCTCACATCTGTCACTAGCGACCGTACGATAAATGAACCAAAATATTTTCTTTATATTTTTCATTACCAAATTAAAATATTTATAAATAAATTAAAAAATATTTGTTTATATCAAATATCACTTTAAAAACATTTTCACACAGGTATACGAGTACGAGTATATCCATAATACAAGTATTTGGATACAAAAAGAGCATTAAATAATTGTAAAAATGAATAAAAAATATTTTGGTCACCCGTGACCAGCCTTGTCTCTTTCGCTAAGATTATAGCCTTGTCTGTCAAGGGTTAATAACTGTAATTTTGACTGTACAGTGTACACGTTTCAACGTTTATATTTTATTCATGGATTATCATTTATCATTATGGATAACGAAAAAAGTACAAAAAATAATTTGTTTGATTACTTTAGTAAAAAGCCAAAACAAGTTTATTGCCATTTTCAATTGTACATATACTTTTTATGAATTTGTTCATTTATGCCCAATATAAATATTAAAATAGAAATTAAATTAATATAATGTATCTATAATTTTATATTATAATAATTGTTTCTTTATATTCAAATATTCAATTAATATTAAATGTACATATAGGAAATTTAATTTACCTAATTATCATTAGGCATTGAACCAATATCACTGTAATTTTTTACGTTAGGGTATATCATACAACTAAACATTTATTTTTAGTTCAAGTAAATAAATTAGTTTTTGAATATTATTCTAGATTTCAACAAATATTGACACAAATGATAATAGTCTTTATAGCACAAATACTGAATCTGAATCTAATAATGTAAACATGGCATTAAATTCAATACCTATTACAATCATATCAGGTATTTATAATTAATAGTTAGTATTTAATATATATTATTTTAATAAATAAAATAATAAATAAATACAATTTTAAACTAAATTGAAAATTATAACACTGTTAAAAATTAATGGAAACTATTATTAGTTTATTTAATTTATTTTATATTTTATCTAGGCAAAAGATGAAACAGCCACAATTAATGAACATTCACCATGGCCATCAGAATTGTCTATTGTACAATGATAAGAAAAAAAGAGAAGTATAATGGTTTAGAATATGATAACGGTAAAATTGGATGTAGTATATGCAAAGGAGTAACAACAGTCAACAATGAAAATACCTTTACATATTGAAATATCAAAAGAATGGGCTGAATGTAAAATTGATGGAGGAATAAACATAAACAAAAAAACACGCTTAGCAATATTAAAAAACATTTTTCTTCTAAAAGCCATACGACGGCTTTTAACTGCATCTTCAATAATAAATGAAAAAGAAAAAAATCACATGTCCAAACTTTTGGAAGAAAATGAATTCAAAGATAAACGTCTTTGGTTTTTATTTACCCGCCAATTTTATGGTTTAATTTTTTATTATTTCTAATTAATAATAAATAATAATTTATTATATGAAAATATCAAAGAAGTTTAAATACTACTTATAAATTTATAATTTTAATGTATATTGTATATTTGTATATAAAATAATAAATATAACATAAATGTTTAATAATAAAACTAACACTTTACACATACCTATATGTAATAAATAATAATTTTTACATACTTAGAATATTGAAATATAATGGTAATTATAATTGTCAATAAATACCAATATGTTACACCTTACAATTAGTGGGTAATTGAATTATACTATTATGTAAGTAATATTTTATATATTTATAAATTTACATTTTCATATTATTTATTTATACCTATTTATGTTTGTAATGGATCAATTTTGTGTAATATCATCTTACTCTTTTATTAATTTTATTGGAACTTGTATTTATACGATGACACGATGTAAAGAAGTCTACATCGTGTATGATGAATTATTATGGTTATATATTTTTTAAGTATTAATCTTATTAATTGTAGTAAGTGATTACTGCAATTAAAAGTCCAAAGTGGTATAAATGGTACACATTTTAATAGAAAGTCATGTAAATAATCTTTATAAAAATATTCATTTACTTCTAAACCTATAAAAACATTTCTAGTCGAGATATCAATTTCAGTTTGTCTTTTTAATTCAAGAAACCTTTGATACATCATTGACTGTTTGCTTTCAGTACAATATAACTGTTTATTTTCATCTTTCAGAAAACTTTTCTCATCACTTTCTACGTCATACTCTTTATACTTTTCATAACAATCATTTTTTAGATAATTTAAAGCTTTACACAACTTGTCAGTTTTATAGGGTGATAGCAATATTATCCCAAACCGTTAGCACTCGTGTCTGTAAAATTAAAAAGTAAACATATCCAATTAATAATGGTATTGACTCGTTGTTTTCTATTTATACGATTATCAATTTAAAAATGGCCATGAACATGGTCTACTATTATTTTTGTATAGTGGTTTGCACAAACGTTAATAATGGTCTTCTTTGGCTCTACGTTTTCAATATTTTTAAACAAAACTGCATAACACCAATTTAAGTAATCAAAAATTGATGTGAAACCGTTGAAACCAATGCTCAGACTATTCATTTGCGCATAACTAAAGTCGGATACTATATTTGTGAACATTGGCCAGTCAAATTTGTTTTTTAAAGTAAACGCTTTAATAGCACACAACCATTGAGAAATCGTAATAACATCATGTGACGATCTGATCATATCAACGATGGCACAGTTTGTATGTGATTTACATGGGAGCTCAAAAGATGTTACCAGTGCATAATAAAGTGTTCGTTTGTGGTTTTCGTGAGCTTTTCTTACTACAGTACCAGTGGCATCTAAATAACCTGTTATAGGTTTATGAGAGTCAAGTTTTTTAATCAATTTTAACTGTTCAACACTGTAAACATGAACGTATGCCGGTAAACCTACATGACCCAAATACTTAATATTTTTATCAGAGTGCATTAGCAATAAATCTTCTAAATCGTTCTGGGCATAGTCATCGGCCATAAGTGATTCGGACCTTATCTTTCTTAATACATCATCCTACTTAATATCCTGATAGTTTCCACACTCTATTTGCTTTTTCGAAGCAGAAGCCACAGTCATATACCTGAACTTAAACGCTTTAGTCTCTTTTAATGAATCCCTGAACAAATTTCGTTGCACACCTTTCACATAGTTTGTGAGAGCATATTCTGGACTATGGTAGTAATTGAGGGAAGAACTAAATACACTAATAATAGAATAGTTTCGTTCAGCATGGGTATACATTTTAGTTTAAACTTTTTACAATTAGGATGTTTGCATTCCATATAAGCAGTACAAGTTTTTTCACTGGAATTCACGTTTTTTAAAGCTAAGACACAAGTGTTATTCACAGTTCTTATGAGCTTTCGGAATACACACGCACCTTTTTTCGCTTTCAATTGGATTTTGTCTTTGTTATTTATCTCACTAATTGAAGACCACTCCTCCACAGAAAAACAAATTTTACCCTCAAGAACCTTTAGTCTACCGTTTAAATTTAGCAAATTCAAACTTTTGCTAAACACATTTTGCGAACACCTCGTTAATATGACCTCTAACTTATTTGGAGTCTTCTTTGACAAAATATGTTTGATGGGAGTAGGTACTTTTTCATACGCATTTTTGGGTCATTTCAAAATTATGGGTTATTCTGTGTCTCTGCTATTATGTCCATAATTATGCATTGATTGTAGTTTTAAGAAATGTATTGTTTAAAATATTATGGACCTTACACGGGTGAAATAATTTAAGGTTGAATTTTTTATTAGTTTAAGTATGATACACATTTAAGTATCAAAAATCTCTCTCCCTAAGGATGTCACAACTAGTAGGTTTCCAACATGTTTTAAATATATCATATATTATCAATATGTAATGAGTTTAAATAAATTGTTATTATCATAATACTCTATTATAGAATCTTTTTTTTTTAAATAAATAAAATTACCACTAAGGAAGTATTTTTATGCGGAGGTTTTTGTCTGTCACATACTTTGTTCTCTCTCCCTAAACACTTTTTTGAATTGCCGCTAAATATTACGCAAAAATAAATTTTGTGTATATTTAATGTGGCAACACTGCGTTACCATAACAACCATCGTGTTTATTATTTTTGACATTTATAATATTTATCAGTTGTGTGTACGGTGATAAAAACGACAATTATTTTGTGCGTGATTTAATTCAACCTCATTCCCTAAGGCTTATTAAACTTGTGGTAAGTGCATTTTATATTATAAATGATTTCATTAATTCATGTATATAATTGATAGATAATGATATACCATTATCACATTTTAAAATGAATTCATATTCTTTTCTTAAATGAATACTAACGTTTAAAACCTCTCTCCCTACAACCTCTCTCCCTAAAATAATTCAAAAATTTAATTTTGTAGGGAGTGAGAATAAATATTAGGGAGAGAAAATGATTTATTTTTTTTATACATTATATTAATATAATTAATTATATTATATTATATGATATTATATTATATTATATTATTATATTATTATATTATATTATTAATTTAATTGTTATATTAATATAATTGTATATTGTTTAAAGTTCTTTATTGACTTATAGTAATTGATGAATTTTATATAATAGAAATGTAGTCTAGTTTATATATATATTTATATAATATGTTATTAGATTATGGCACCAAAAAAAAAACTTAGTAAGGATGAATTAAAAGCAAAAGCTAGAGAATATCATAAAAAACGTAGAGAAAAAATTAAAAATGATCCAATTTTGGCAGCCATTGAGGCTGAAAAAGAACGGAAAAAATATGAAACAAAAAAAAAAAAAAAAACAAGTAAAACTAGTTAAAGATATGAATGAGAGAGAACTGAGGGTAAAACGTAAGATATAGAGAGCTAAAGCAAAAAAAGCTTACAAAAAAAAAAAACAACAGGTCGAAATGGATAGATATTTAACACAAAATTCCCCTCCTGTCAGCGATTCTCAGAGTTCACCACAGCTAGTAAAGTCACGTCAAAGATCAAGTAGAAAAAAAATTCGAAAAAATAGAGCAAAGGTAGAGAGAGAAAATAAAAAGCTAAAAAAAATTAAAAATTTAAAACAGCAAGCAAACAAATGGCGCCAAAAATATTGTAGAATGAACAATAAAACAAATAATTCAAAGTCTCCTAGGAAAGTAGTTTTAGAACTTATGAAAAGTGGTAATAAACAAGAAATTAGACGAAAGTTATTGTTTGGTGAATCAATGAAATGTCAGTTGACACAACATTTTAAACAACTCTCTTCACGATCAAAAAAAAAGAGAATTTGGTAAACTTTTGACTGGAAATGAAAATTTTTTAAAAAGTATAATTTAGTGTGTGATTTGCGTGGTACTATTTCAACTAAAGTATTTAATAGTACAAGCATGCTGACAAATAACAAGCAATTACAGTCAAGAGTGAGTAAAATAAATGAACTAGTCAAACAGGATATTTGTTATTTTTTTGAGGATGATGAAGTGTCAAAGGTGTGTCCAGGTAAAAAAGATTGTATAACATATCATAAAATAAAAAAACAAAAAAGAGTTCTCACTGATACCTTAAAACGTTTTCATGTTAAATTCCTAGAAAAAGTTGATTACAGAATTGGTTACGTTTCGTTTTGTAAATTAAAGCCATTTTGGGTTGTGAAACATAAAGTTTCTGACAGGGACACTTGTTTGTGCAAAATTCATGCCAACATTGAGTTTCTGGTTGCAGCGTTATTTAAAGTGAGCATCATTGACAATGCTGACCCAAAAGAATTTGCTCGGCATATTTGTTGCCACGTTGATAATGTAGCCTGTTTGCAAAGAAGGTGTGGTGATTGCAAGGACTTTCAAATTCCATATAATTTATTTGAGGAAAATACTACTGTTACCTACTACAAGTGGCTATTAAAAAACGAAATTTTTACAGACAAAAACAATAAATCGCGAAATGTTAAAAATACTGTCAAAGACAAAATCACTGTCTTTTCAATGGATGCTGTAAACATTTTTAATGATGAATTTTTAAAATTTTTATTCCATGAAGGTAATGTAATTCATCAGTTCCGTGCAATAAAGATGTTAAAGACAAAATTGAGTTCAAATGAAATATTAATTCATAGCGACTTCTCTGAAAATTATTCAATGAAATATTCAAGTGAAATACAGGCATTTCATTTTGGTGGTAGTCGCAAACAATTTACTCTACATACATCACAAATATATTTCAAAAAAGATGAATATAGTCCAGTAGTCTCACAATCGTTTTGTACTTTATCTGAATGTTTAGATCATGGTCCTGCTGCTGTTTGGGCACATCTTCAGCCTATATTTCAGTTTATAAAACGCACTGTTCCACAAATCTCTATTGTACATTTTTTAACAGACAGTCCTACAACACAGTATCGGAATAAAACAATATTTTATTTGATTGTTAATGCTCTTCAGCATTCAATTGAAGTTTCAGTTTGTACTTGGAATTATATGGAAGTTGGTCATGGAAAAGGTGCTCCAGATGGTGTTGGCGGTTGCCTAAAAAGAACAGCTGATCGAATTGTTGCTCAAGGTGATGACATTGATTGTTTTGAAAGCTTTGTAAAGATTTTAAAAGAGAATGTCAGGAGAGTAGAAATAATTTTGGTTAATGAGCATGACATTCAATCAATGAAAAATATTTTACCATCAGAAATCACGGCTTTCAAAGGTACATTCAAAGTACATCAAGTTGTATTTTTGAATGATTACCCCAATAAATTGATTATGAGGAAATTGAGTTGTTTTGATTGTTATGATTGTGACAAGTATTATTTGGGACATCATATTATTTTACCAACTAATGAGGAAACAGAGTGCCCAGAAAATATTCCAGTTGAAGTTGAATGTGTATATGTACAACCATCGACATCAGAACTACCACCAAATAATACTATTTATTCTCCAGGAACTTATCTTCTGGTGAAGTTTGAAAATAACTCAAAAAAATTAATAAAGGCTCCATCTTTCCGTTATGTTTGTTGTGTCGAGAAACAAAATGAAGATAATTCTATTAATGTTAATGGACTGAAAAAACTTGGTAACTCCTTCACAGAATTTATCATGACAGAAAATGATAATTGTGTGATTAGTCCAGAACAAGTTTTACAGGTGCTTCCAAATCCAAATTTCTTATTAAAAAATAGAAAAATGGTATATGCATTTCCTTTAAAAATTAATATTAAAGAGCTCTAAAGTTTAACTGATATTTTAGTATTTAAGTTGATAAATTTTAAACTAGTCTCTTTTTAACTAGTCGTATGAAAAACTAGATCTCATAAAAAAAATTTTATCTAGAAAAAAAAAATTAAAAAATTTTTTTTGTTAAAATTAATATTCTTAATCAAGGTTAATTATTTATTATAATTTGTTTTTGATATTGTTTTACTGTAGTCCTAAGTTACAGTTGTTGTTGATGCTAATTTTTTATATAATAAATATATTATAATGTAATTATATGTATATTTTATTCATTATTTCTCATTCCCTACAAAAATCCTCTCTCCCTAAATTTTGATAAAACTTAAACCTAAATATCTTCAAAAATATAAAAGATTATGTGTGCACACTTTATGCAGTTACTGGAAGTTCCATACACAAAAAATAATTAATAAAAAAAAAATCAGAAATTGAATTTCAATTATGGAAAATAAGTGAAGCTTGAATAACCCATAATTTTGAAATGACCCTTTTACATTTCTTCACCGGTATCACGTCTGTATTATTATAACTACAGGGTACGGGGGTACTATTTATAATTCCAACATCATTAAAATCCGTAAATCGTTTCTCATGTGTTACCATAGTAATTTCATTTTTGGGTACTGTAGCATACTGTATTCAAATTTTATTTGAGTACCTAAGTTATCAATGTAACTGTTGTTTTTTAAAGCCACACCAGGAATACCTTGTAATGTAGATAAATCATCTAAAGTAGATACAACCATATTTAAATTAACCAACTCAGTACCTTCACCTTCTACATATTTACTTTTACAAATCGAATTATTAGAAACTAATACTTTCTCAGGCATTAATACTATACCTATATCATTTTCAGTTTTATCACAATATATGTCTAATGTTTTTAAACATTTCCTATACACTGACATTCTATTACGTTTATCTAGATTAACTTTGGGCTTTCTACAAATATTGTCAACCACAACTCGATCAAACTTCACAAAATTACGATACGTATAATTTGATGCTTCTAAAACTTTAATTATCTTGGAATGGGCACAGACATCTTCGTCATTCATTGGCAAATTATTTTCAACATTTATATTAGTCCAGTTACTAAGAAGTTTTCGAAGGTTTGAAGTTTTGTTACGCAATTGACAAACTATATTTTTTCGATTATTATAAAAAAAAGTTTTATAAATGTCCAAAACACAACTATGTGATATAGAAACATCATTAAAATCTATATTCGGATAATTAGTATGAATGTACTTTACCACATCGTTAATTTAATAGTTATTTCCTGGTTCAACATTTTGTTTCTATTATATTTAGGACAACGTAAATCATTTCGCCAAGAAAAAACTATTAAACCAAGCAAAATGACTCCAAATTGTAAAAAATTATATAAAGCAAGTATTAAGATAAAAAATCAACTATCAAAAAACAAAAGTAAGATGAACAATTTTAAACACAGAGTAAAATTAGCAGATAGATTTATGAAAGGAAATGACTTTAGCCAAATAGTTGACAAAGTAAACTCTATTACTTATAACTTTATTTTGTCACAATTAAAAAATCAGAATAAGAAACATGGACGTCGGTATTCCAATGACGACAAAATTCTTGCATTGTCTATTTTTAAGCAGAGTCCCAAGGGATACAAATATTTATCATCATTATTTGCACTTCCTTCTATAAAGACAATTATGAGTTTGTTACGTAAAATTCCATTTGGACCTGGAATAAATTATCATATCATTGAACACCTTAAACATATTGTTGAACGATTGAACCCTTTGGATCGTTACTGTACCATATTATTTGATGAAATGGCTTTAGAAGCTGGTTTACATTATGACAAACATAAAGATTGTGTTTTTGGTTTAGAAGATTTTGGAAATGAACGGCGAAAACCAATGTTTGCAGATCATGTACTTACTTTTATGATTCGTGGTATTCGAAAAAAATACAAACAACCGATATGTTTTTATTTTATAAAAGGCACTACAAAAACACAAGAACTTAAAAAATGTATTGAGGAAGTTGTTTTTAATGTTCTAAATACTGGTTTGATTGTTGTGGGTACTGTATCAGATCAAGGAGTAACTAATATTGCTGCAATTAACCTATTAATTGAGGAGACTCGTCAAAAGTATTTACTAAGTAATAATGATAACAAATGTGAAGGTTATTTAATTAATGATCATGAAATAATCCATGTTTATGATCCTCCTCATTTATTGAAGTCTATTCGTAATAATTTATTGATTAAAAATGTTACTTTCACATGGCGAGGAAAACGACAAATGGCTAAGTGGGGTTTCATAATAAATGCATATGAAACAGATAAAAAATACGAAGACCTAGAAATGCGAAATTTACCAAAAATTACTGAAGCACACGTTTATAGTGATAAAATCAAAAAAATGAAAGTGTCATTAGCCGCTCAAATTTTTAGTCATAATGTTGCTTCAACTATGAGATTAATGTGTGACATGGGTAATTACATTTTGATTATTTTTAAATTTAAATAATTATATTTCTATACATGTCTATAATCTTTTGTTAAAGCACCTGATAATATCAAGCTGGGTCAAAACGCAATTGGTACTGCAGACTTTTGCTTATTTATGGACATGGTCTTTGACTCGGTAAATGGCAATACTGTTCGTTCAATGAATGGTAAAGTTCTACGTTCAGCAGTCACACTGAATTCAAAACATATCTCATGTTGGAATGAAGCAATTAAAGTATTTGAATCAATGGAGTTTATAGATAAAAGAGGGAAAAAGTCTAAACCACCATGCATAAAGAATTGGATAGTCACTTTAAAAGCATTAAATTCTATATGGACTAGGTTAAGTAAAGACATTTTTAAATATTTAATAATCCGTAACATAAATCAGGATCCTCTCGAATGTATATTTGGTCAATTCAGACAACTTTCTGGACGGAATATTAATCCTGATTGTTTTCATTTTGTTAATTATTTCAAAACTTTATTACTTAATAATTTTTCATCAATAAAATCTAAAGAAACTAATTGTCAACAAAATAAAATAGAGACATTAAGTAATTTAAAATCTTTTCTCACTAATAAAATTGAAAATATAGAAGTAAAAGTGAATGTTAATTTTTGTAATATGAGCACTGTGATAGATATTCATAAAAGTAATGACATTAATGATATGACTGTTAGTTATGTAGCTGGATTTACAATTAAAAATAAATTAACTGAAATACTTAAGTGTAATAATTGTACATCAGAGTTAAGGAGTAATGTAATAACTAATCCCTTAATTAAAATTAGGCAATATAATAATGTTAAACATGGATTATGTAATCCATCCACAAAATTGTTTACATTTATAAAAGAAATTTTTATAATTTGTTCAAATAGTATTACTGATATTTTTCATGAACATAATATAGCACAACAATTAATTTTAATTATAGAAATGAATACTAACATAATTTTCACACGTTCATATCATGAAACCAAAACATTTCTTATTAAGAAGACTGTTTATATGTTTCTTTTTACTTATTTTAAAAATATAAATCGAATTTTAAAAGGATTAGATACAAAACATAATAATAATGATAAAATTAAAAATATGGCTTCTATATATTATAATAGACATTCAAAGAGATTTAAATCTAAAAAACCGTTAGGTTAGGTATAATTTGTTAAAACTATCATTTATTCAAATTTACATTGTATATTTGTATGTTAATATTATTATTTATATAAAAACAATATTTGTTATATATATTTTTCAAATTTACATTGTATGTTAATGTTAATATTATTTAACATTGATTATAATAATTTATTATTTTGTATAAAAAAAATATTTGTGATACATATTTTTCAAATTTATATTGTTTGTTAATATTATTATTTAACATTGATTATAATAATTTATTATTTTGTATAAAAAAAATATTTGTGATACATATTTTTCAAATTTATATTGTATGTTAATATTATTATTATTATTATTATTTAACATTGATTATAATAATTTATTATTTAGCATAACAAAAATATTTGTGATATATATTTTTCAAATTTATATGTTAATATTTTTATTTAACATTTACTATTTATATAAAAACAATATTCGTGATGTATAATTTATTTAAATTTTATAATATCTATTATAATTATATATTACTATTAAATTGTGTGTATATATAAATAAAATGAAGATAATTATTGATTGATATTTGTGTTATTAAATAAATTATTATAATTCATATTACATCATGATAAAATATGATTTGAATAGGACACTAATAGTGCAGAAACTGCCGCTGAGAATTAGTTCTGAAGAATAACACCGGGAGCGCTATTTAACTTGCCTAATTTATCAATGTAGTCGTCCATCTATCTTTTCCTTTATCTATACTCTGTTCCAAAAGAGAAGACACGGGTTCTGCGCATATCGAATGACGGCCGATCATTTCCGATCATTGCCGACGATGTATACACCGTAATTAAAATGCGGCACACAATAGCCGTGTACACTTGCACGGTTATCGGGTGACAGGTTATACGTATATTCGCCAAGTGTCATAGATGTCAACAATCCAAGCGCGCCGTATAAAGGTTTTTAACGATGCAGCTGGGTGTCAGAGGTCGCTGGTGAGCATACGTACATTTATCGGAGTAGGTGGGGAATGCGCGCCTCCGAACGAAAACTGGTCACCGCTTCGTGTCTTCTCTTTTGGAACAGAGTATATGATTATAACTAAGGAATAATTTAAAATATAGTTATAGTATATTATCGTGGTCCCCACCACGAACCATCTTAAATCGTTGTAAAAAATATTGTAAGTTGTCCGCATGGTTCGCTAGTCGTTCGAGGTACCAGCTGATTCAGGTAGTTGTTTCACTCTTCATTATAAAGCATTACTTATTATATGCCGTCGACCCGTCGTTCAACCTGAATATCTTAAATCGTGGCTACAACCGTCAACCAATAATCTTTTGAACTTTGATCTGACTGAATATTATTTTCGAGACGACAGTATTTGATAAATAGACGTCGCCGTGTCGGTAATACCTGTCTGGCTTTACAGTCGTGTACAGGCGTACAGAGTATAGGCGTATCGCGTATTTTTAATTTTATAATCTAATTAGTAATTTATTTAATGTTAATCACTCGTAAATCATAATGTGTAGATCATTGCCTATTGGTATCTATATGATTTAATAATAAAATATTTATTATGAAGTGTATTTTTGTAAACGACAATGATCAATATTAGCGTCTCCCAAAAAACGTTCATTTTAGCACATATTGAAAACCTTGTATTTCCTTGAAAAGTTGATAAAATTAAAAATGACAAAAAACAATTTCTTTCTAATTTTTTCGCCTATTTTGTTATGTAAAAATAAATATACCATGCCATTTAAAAAATATAACTCCCAGTCTCTCAAGTCAGACTCTCCCGTCATACGGTGCATAGAATAATCACAGATTTTGAAAATAGTAATTTTTATCCTAAATATGGCAATATGCAGCATGTTTCAATATCAGAGTCCGGATAATCATTGACATTTTATCAAATGTTCATCACGAAATTTTATTAAATGTTGAAATGTAATATAACAAATACTGTTTACGGTAATAACATGGAAAGTTATAGCCTATTTTAGTATTTTATCATAGTAGTCAATAAAATATTAAAAGTTGCTTGAAAATATTATCAAAATAGTAACTATTATCAAGTGATTTTAACAAAAACAATTTTGGTTTTCATGATAACACTAATTGCGTATTCGGTTTATGAAAACTGTAGCGAAACTAGTTCCAAACTGGTGGAGTGGTATGCATTTGTTTAGTGCAAAAATAATTTTCAAATCGAAAACGTGAGCGTATAAGCGTCGAAGACGAACGCACCCTAGTTGTGTTGTTAACACAGATTATCTATGGTGATTTCGTGATAATAAAAATAATTGATACCGGTTAAAAAGTTGTCAACAAAATTGCTGAAAAAATGGAACTTCTTTTGATCATTACCGCCTCCGATGTGGAAATGTAATTTTGTTGCCCACTTTGTTGGAAACATAAAAGTTGGCAAGTTGACAATTATTGAAAATATATTTTACAAAATTTGTTGTCAACATTGTGGAAATTGCGTGTTTTCCACAATGTTGCTTTGATCTGGACGCGAATTTTACGTGCATAATGCCATAATCACGTTATTGAACGAGAAAAAATATGTGCGCATTATTGAGTTATTGAATTAAGAAATGCATGTGCGCTAACTATTTATGATTTTGGTATATGTGCGCAAACAAGGGCCACCCGGTATTATATCTAAACTATATTATAACATTATAACCAGGGCTTGCGTTTGGAAAAAAAATTATGTTTAACGTTTTAAACATATACAGCGTAATTGGATATTTGTGTTTAATATTGTTAAATATTTTATCGTTATGGATTAATTGTGTTCAGTGCCGGATTATGAGATTTGGCGCCCCTAGGCCTGTATAAAATAGCGCCCTTAAAAATAACTGTTTGTTTATCAACAAGTAACAAGGATATTTCGCACTAATATACTTATAAAAATACTTCATATATAACTCGTTTGCACAATTAATTTCTTTAAACATAATTTAGTTATATTAAAAATTACATAAAAATCAGAAAAACAATTGTAATTATATATTTAGAAATTTATTTTAAAAAAAAATGTCAATAGCAAAAAATTAAAAAAAATGTTGGTTTTCTAGACTTGAATTGACAAATTCAGTTATTATATCTGAATAATCTAAATTTTGTAGTAGTTCATTTTCTATATTTAGTAGATATAACGCATTTAAGCGATTTGATGTAGTTGATCTTAAATAGTTTTTTATCCGTTTGAGAGCCGAAAAAGAACGTTCTCCTGAACAATTTGTGAGTGCTGTAGATAAATACATTCTTAAAACTACAGTTAGATTAGGAAAAAGATCATAGTAATCTTTTTTTTTATAAAAGATAACATGTAACACATGGCACTGTAATATTCAAGATGTAGTAGCACATTTTCAATGTGAACTATGCAATAAAATGTGTATATATTAGGTAAGGTACAGTATTAAATGAACCAAAAAAGCTATGTTCTAGGCTCCCTAAAAATATATATATATATATGATTATATAAATAAATTATCCATAAGTGTTAAAAATAATTTTTAGATATCTATTTAATATTATAATGTAATGGAAAAAAATTACACATGCAAACAAATATAATTTTTAGTAAAAACATACATACATACAAATTCTTAATATAACTTATAAATTTGTTAATCAGAATATTCACAAATGTTTTGAATAATGTAAAATTATATGTTTTATTATAAATATAATAAGATTAAGTCAGTGCTAATAGTCATAGAGACATATACATACTATTAAATAATGATTCAAGAAATAAAGAAGGAACAATCTCAAATAAAAAAAAAAATAAATTGGGTAAAATAAAATTAAACTGAAAATTATATAAATTAATCACTAAAAATGTATAAAATATTATTAGTGGAAAAATATATTAAATAAAATAACTACAATTTATTATTAATAATTTATAAAATATATTAATAAATAGGAAAATATTCATACTTGACTAGCTGGTTCACTATTTGAGCTAGTTCATATAATTCTGGCATTTCATCTTTATGATCAGCCCAAAATTTGACAACATCATCCTTATATGGTAATCTATCTATTTTACCAAATTCTTCCAGTTTAATTTTCAACCATTGTAAAGCTCAAGATATATTAGAACTTGATGAACAGTTCAAATCTACAAATTCATTTTGTATTGATGTTTGTGAGCAATTTTTAAGAAACTTCTCAAATTCATCTTCATTTTTTTCATAATTATTTATTACTTGATCTGGTTCCTTAAAACTGAATTCTAAAAAAAAAAAAGAAACACTTTATTACCCACACAATTTTAACTACTAAATTTAATTTAATAAGCAAGTATGCAGTAATTGCTTATTGTTTTAAGCTAAGAAATAGATACCTAATTAACTATAAAATTATCTATAAACAATAAAATATTATTTACAAAGCATAAAAGTAAAATCAATTAATGTTAGAATAAATAAAACAGAAATATAATTCTAGGTTGGGTGTTTATTATACATCTATTTTTAATTAAAATATAATAGATTAAGTTTTACTCACATGTGTATCATCAATATCAATAGTAATTCCTTTAACATTTTTTTTTTTTAAAAGATGTTAAAATCTTGATTTAACTTTCAATGTAGAAGATAATGTGCACATATAACGTGGATCTAAATAAATAGTTAAAAATAAAATGTATTATTAATACCATAATTTAAAGATATTTAATGGAATAATATATTATACAATTACCTGAAAGAAATATAAAGTTGTCCATTAATTTTTGTTCACGAATATTCATAGAATTTGCAATAGAATTACATAATACAGAATTTATTTGATGAAATTTACTTTTAGTTTTTACCCAAATACCAAAGTCAAATCATTTCTTTGCAACATTTTGGTAGTTAAATAAGCTGGTTCCAGTAATGTAATCTATACAATTTTAATTAAATATTATGAAATATGAATATATACTACTTTACCAAACAATTAATTTTATCCCAATCATGTATACTTAAAAAAGTTGATTAACTCATGATTTTTACAAAACAATTTGTGTTCGTTTAGTCTAATTAACATTAAATATGTTGAACTCCATCATGTGAAAATAATCATTTGCTTTAAATTTTCTTTTTTTAATAATGCAGAATATGATTGAGTTCGTAGTAACTTTAAAATCTATATTTAACATTTTAAATGTAATATATTATAGCTATAATATAACATGTAGGTAAAATGTTATTTTATAATAATATACCTACCTAGGTAGGTGTAACATAAAAATTAAATTTAAAAATAGAAAATTAATTTATTCACAAATACCTTTCGTGCTTTTATTAGTACTTTCTGAACAACTGGTGTCTTCAATCCATATATTATCCAATATTGTTTAAGCATTAGGGCAAGTACACATGGTAAGCGTTAGACGCGCGTTTTCCGTTAACGTGCGTTCAACGCCGACCTAACGCCAGAAAGTTATAAACGCGTGTCAACGCACGTTAGCGCGTGCTGACAAGATGCACGAACCTGTTATATCATGTTCACATGAACGGCGTATTTTGTGGCGTTGGAGTTTCAAATTTTACATTCCAAGTTGGAATTTCGTTGTGCATAGACGTAATTGGTAAAAATGGAAGAAGTATCATTTGACACAGAGCTATTTATTGATGAAATAGAAAAGCGACCTGCAATATGTCATATACATGGTACATGACTTCTGGAGAATATGCAAATAAAATTTCGAAGAGAAGAGCTTGGGAAGAAATATCAATTATATTTTGTAAAGACGATTTAATGATGATAAAATGAAAGTCATAGGCAGGGCTCGTGAGTTCATGCTCTAAAAAATGCCTAAATAAGTATGCACTTATGCACTAAAATCTGGGAAAATATGCATTGATATATGCCTTTAAAAGTTCAGAAATATGCATTTATATGCACTAAAAAACTAAAAATATGTATCAAAAATATGTAGATTAAAAAATAAAATTACTATAAGTAATTATTGGAATAACAAAAAAATGTCCATTCATATTTTTAAAAGTTATATTTTATTATATTATTTAATTAAATAATTTATACCTATTTACTTAAGGAGTTGCATTGCACAATAAGAGTTTTTTTAATGTTGTCAAGTTTGAATGAACGGCGATTAGGTGTGAGTAAATTGGTGTATATTGAAAATGATCTTTCAACGTCAGCAGAGGTGATTGGTGCATATTTAAAACACGAAAAATCATTAAGTGTCATGTCTTCGGGTAATCCTATATTTGTCATATTTTTCTCTTCACCAGATATAATTTCAGAAATTTTGCAAATCATTTTGTAACCATGGTTATTATTTAAAACTGAATCAAATTTAGTTTTAATACTGTCACTGTGTTGTCCTTGAAGTGTTTTAAATATATCACTTATTTTCTTTGTTATTTGAATTGAATCAAATAATGATAATTTTTGTTCTTGAAGTTGTGTGATTGCTGTTGATAAACATTCAAAATTCGATTTTATATAAATCAAATTTGCTTGCAGTGTTTGAGATTTTAATACTTCTTGAGCTTTTTTAATTGCTAGACTATCGTTCGCATCAAATGATTCAACAACGCGTTTAATCGATTCAAAATGTGCACAATAGTATGAACCTGCAGAAATCCATGTTCCCCAACGTGTTATAATGGGTTCTGGTGGTAATGCTAAATCAGGTTCAAGTGTTCTCAATATTTGAATACGATATGGAGATTTGCGGAATATTTTTTTTACGTTAGCCACTAAATCATCAACGTTATCAAAATGTGAACGAATATATTCCGCTATTCGATGTAAGCCATGCGCAAGACACGTAACATGCACCATTTTAGTATAAAATACTTGCAAATGACGTGCTGCTTTCTTCATATAAGGCGCTGCGTCTGTTAAAAACAACAGCACGTCATCATAACGTATTCCTTCGGGCCAAATTAAGAACAACGATCTATCAAATGCCTTACAAATAGTGCTATGGTTTGTTTTGTCAAGTTCTTCGACATTAATTAAAAATATTTCACCGCAGCTATCGGGTGTTAGAATTCCAATAATTGTATTGACTATGTACCTTCCTTCAATATCCGTCGTTTCGTCCATTGAAATCCATATTTTTTTCCCATCGACACGTTTTTTTATTTCATTCATTATTTCGGTGTAGCAACTATCAATATATCCAATCTGCATCGTAGGTTCGGCAGGAATATTTTGTCCAGTATACTTGATAAGAAAATCTTTAAACTGCGGATTGTTCAACTTGTTTAACGGAATATTTGCTCCTAACATAGCTTTGCACAGATCAAAATAAAGTCGGATTTTTTCGTAGTTGTAGGGATAAGTTGTTGCAAATATTTTCTTTCCTTACTTTTTTGCAGTCGGTGAAGTGATGTTTTGTGTTTCTCAGTATTAATATGTTGCACAACACTAATGCGTTTTACACTCGCGACTTTTACTTCGCAAACCTTACAAAATAATATTTTATTGTCGGCCGAGAATATATTTTCACCAAATTCATTTACTAATTGTCTTAGTTTACAGGCTGATGACGGTTTATCTTTCAGCATGATCGATAATTTCAAAACAAAGTTAAAAAATATATAAGATTTTCAAAATATTGTTAAACTGAACGAACGTCCGTACACTATACTCTGTTCCAAAAGAGAAGACACGAAGCGGAGACCAGTTTTCGTTCGGCGGCGCGCATTCCCCACCTACTCCGATAAATGCAAGTATGCTCACCAGCGACCTCTAACACCCAGCTGTATCGTTAAAAACCATTATACGGCGCGCTTGGATTGTTGAAAATCTATGACACTTGGCGAATATACGTATAACCTGTCACCTGATAACCGTGCAAGTGTACACGGCTATTGTGTGCCGCATTTTAATTACGGTGTATACATCATCGGAAATGATCGGCCGTCATTCGCTATGCGCAGAACCCGTGTCTTCTCTTTTGGAACAGAGTATATGTCACAATAACGACTGAAATGTACTCGTAGTCTAGAATAAACCACTGTAAAAGTATTTTATAATAAATTAAATATGTTTTCCACTAATTGCTTAATGCGGGCTACGTACCAATACGTTTGTGTAACCAATACGTTGTAACATAACTAATTTTCTATTTTTATTTTTGTTTCAGACACTAAATTCTAAATCGAATAAAAAATTAAAGTAAATAATCTTTATTAAAAAATGGGCATGGATGACATCCAAAAATGTTCAAACACTATATTGAGCATTCTCATTTTAAGTTTTTCTCCTACACCTACTGTTACAGATAAAATAGGAAAGTTATCAATAAATAAAGTTTCTAATTTATAAATATAATTGTAAAATTCATTAGGAGGCCTTTGTAAATTTCCAAACAATGAATTATTTTGATTTTCATAAGCTTTGAAATAACATAATAAAAATGAAGGATCTAAATTATTTTGAGATTTTGCATATTCTAAACATATTTCACAAGAATGTTGACCTAAACATTTATTCATAATATATCCACAAACATAAGTGAATGCATTTTGATCGGGAATTTCTAAATATCTATATATATAATATATAGTAATATATAGTATATTAAATAATATATATATAATCAACCGGTCCAATTGAAAGATGACAAGTTTTTTTAAATTTAAAAGGAGTGTCTGATAAAAAAGCTGGAATTTCTAAATCTGTATTAGTGGGAATTTGAGTTAATATTTCATCTAAATCACTTATACAATTAGCGTTCTCTGAATGTTGGAAATAATTTAATAATAAAATTTTTTTAAATGCATATATAAATTGATAAGGAGTTGGGTTAGTATTATTCCCATTTTGTTGTCGAAGTGTAAAGAACAAATTTTCAAGGCAATCTTGATTAATTCTACCGGTATATAAAACATAATTATTTTTTTTTGTGGAGTTTAAATCATTCCAAAGTAAAAACAAGCCAGCTATGGAAACTAACCAACCATTAATAAACTTCATTCAACTAGTTACATCTGTATTATTACTTTTATTCATTACAATTAAATTTTTAAAAAAATATTCCATATAATTTAAATGATTTTTTTGTTCTTCTGTTAGTTTAAAGGGTCTATTGAAACTCTTTAAACCAGGTCTTCTAGAAGAATTAAAAATGTCAAATAATTTATCCATATCATAAATAAAAGAAATTGTAGGTTTTGAACATGATTCAAGTTTATTGATATTATGATAAGTTTCCATGCCAGCTGCTACACTTTGACTAAAAACTTGGGCTGCTAAGAAAACTTTCATCTTTTCAAATGGCCCAGGAAAAATATGAGAATGTGTCAATTTAGGGGCTGCTCTTAAATTACATTTACTGTCTTGTTCAAAAAATGAAATTAAATGTTTTTTTTCAATAAGATTATTTTCAAATTTAAAATTGTGTTGAAAAAACATATTCCTAGTTGCTTTTAATAAATGTGGGGGATCAAAAATATAGATTTTTTTTTTCGCCTACTTGAAAAAATGGTCTATCTGGTGTAACATTTACATTATTACTAAAATTAACAAAGTTAGAGCCCATGTCTGTTATAAAGCATTTTACATTTAATCCGATATTTAAAAGTTTGTTAATACTTAAAAAAATAATATCCGGTACAACTATTTGATACAAAAAAGTATGCAATAGGTTGTATCCAGTTGACATTTATACCTCTTATCATCAGTATAAATGCGAATTTCGCAAGATTATAAGTTTTTGTATTGTTAGTTTGATTAAAACCTATAATTTCATCTTTATTGAATAAGTAATATAAATTAGGTTTTAAACACATTTCATCTGAACAAAGAATACATTCTTTGGCTACATCATTAAAGTGCTTAATTTTATACATTAAAATATTAAAAAGTAAGTCATTTAAACCTGGTATTATTTCACATTTATAAGTTATACGTTGTAAAGTAGAAATTGATGGTAATGAAAGTGTATTCAATAAAAGATTATAGACTTTGGGCCCTAAAAAGTAAATATTAATGTTAATTGTTTAATTTCACTACTATATCTATAACCTACTTTTTTTTTATTTTTCAAATTAATTTGTGACTTAACAATTTGAAATAAAATAGGGGATAAATATTTTTTACTTAATTCTAAATAATTGTCAACTGTGTCATGTGATTTGACAATTGTTGACTTAAACTTACTATTGTTTTTTCTAAATTATTAATTTGCATTTCGCAGACTTGATTTCTAATGACATCTTTTTTTTCCTTGGTGTGGATGATGACAGAAAACTAGGTGTCTGGACTGAAGAAGTAGTAGAACTACATGATTCATCTACCATAGAAACATTCTCTAACCCTTCAGTTTCTGATATTGAAACATCATAACTTTGGCTGAGTTGTTGCCTCTGTACCAATATTTCATCTAAAATAATCATTAATTTAATGGTATTAATAACTTCCTCGTATATAATAGAAGTAAATTACTTTAAATAATGTAAATAATATAATTATATTTATATAATGTAAATATACTCTAATATATTATATTTACCATTTAATTTTGCGGGAATAGCATTGAATACAATTCTGTTTTTGGTAACAGAATTTAAAAACATATTGCTTTCAAAATGTTCACCACAAACTTTAAAATTATTTTTGGTAGAAAGTGCCTCTGCTAGATGTTGTGTTTGACAATTTTCTATCTATACAGCCAAACATTCGTCAGTCGAATATTTGAATAGGCTGGCCTTTCTAGATGATGCTTTGGTCTTACAAAATGGCACAGAGCAACGATTTCCACTTTTTTTGCTTTCCATTTCAAATCTGAAACAAAAACTCAAAAAAAAATAAGCAGTAAACAGTGTAAGATGTGCAAACCACGTTAATACGTTATACTTATCAAAATGTAGTGGCTAATAAGACGGAAAACGGCGTCTAGTGCTAACCAATGTTGTTCGGTCGATGGTTGGTGAAAAAATCAGTGATTCGCATATCGCATTTTCGCTCATCAATAAGAAATTTCATAAAACGGCCGCGCCATTTCTTCTGTTGAAAGTGGGGATGGAAGGTGGAAGAATGGCACAATGCTTGTAAATAGAGAAATAAAATGAATTTATGGAATAATTTTATACTTTAATTGGTAGTCATACTGATTTCATTGCGCCCAATCAAAAACCTTACATGGATTTTTGCCGAGTGCAGTATCTGCTTTCATATAGTCTGTGATATACGGTTTGTAAGAGTTTGAAAATTGGGTTTAAAGGAGTGTTAAGCTCCTTTAAAGATACAAAGCTATATCTTTAAAGGAGCTTAATTAAAAAAGGATCAAAATTCTGGAGTAAGAAATGAAGCACAATCCATTTCCAACAAAATTGACACACTTGACTTTTCATTTATGATAGCTTTATGGACTCCAATATTAGAAAGATTTGATGCAGTAAATAAAAATTTACAATGCATTAATATTGATTTATCAAGTGTTGTAAAATTGTATGAATCTCTTGAAATATATGTACAAGATATACGAAATAGATTCGATAATTTATTAGATGAAGCAAAACAAATGAGTGGCCATGATTATTTTTCTTATGAAATAACACATTTTCATGAGGACTCAAGAAACAATATTTTGTGGAAAAGAGGAATACAAAAATGAAATATTTTTACCAACTTGTGATACTATTATATTGTGTTTAAATGAAAGAAAAATGGCATATATTGAAATTAATGCAATGTTTAGTTTTTTTTTTTAAATACGGAGAAAACTGATAATGATATTTTACTTGAAAAGGCAAAACAATTAGTGACCATTTATAGTGAAGACTTAGAACCTGTGCTCGAAAATGAAATTATTCAATTTAAATCAATAGTCGAACATTTTTCAAAACAAGACAAATTATCAATGCATAGTTTACTTGAATCATTAACAAGATCGAAGTTAAATTATTTCTTTCCGAATGTCGAAATAGCTTTAAAACTTTTTGTATCTTTACCATACTCCAACGCTACCGGCGAAAGGTCTTTCTCAGTTTTAAAAAGAGTAAAAAACTACCATGAACATCATTGTCAAATGAAAAGACATCATCGTTAGCTCTAATGAGTATTGAAAATAATATATTGCAAAATATAGATTGGGAGACACTATTAAACAATTTGCAGCACAAAAGGCTAGAAAAAAATTATTGTAAACATTAAATGTTTAACATTTGTATAATAAATTATATATTTACAATTTTAATAATTAGCATTTTTTTATTTTTTTCATTGTAAATATAGAGGACCTACTTATTTCATTTTATATATTAAGTTATTTTAATTTGAAGTATTTTTATTGAAGTTAAAAATAGCGTGGTTATTATTGAATGTGGTAGAGAATAAAGTAATAAAGGGGGGCGGCATTTAAAAATCTGCCCCCAGGCGAAAAATTCCTTAACACGGGACTGGGTCTATCATCTAATGAATTTAGTTCAATTATAATATATTTCCTTCAGAAATTTGCAATAGATCAAGCTAAAAAAAGTCAAGTTGATATTATACTATTTAGTGATGGATGCAAATACCAAAACCATAATGCCACATTATTTAATGCATTATTAAATTAGTCTATTTTATCAGGTGTCACTATTACACAAAAATTTCTACAACGTGGTCACACACAAATGGAGGTAGACAGTATGCATTCTACCATAGAGAGAAAAATCAGAAATAAAAAAAATTAATGTACCTGCAGATTATGTTTCAATATGCAAAATTGCATGTACCAAACAACCATATATTGTTGAATATTTGACACATGATTTTTTTAAATCATTCGCTGTTCTTCAATATAGTAAATCTATACGACCAGGATATAAAAAGGGTGACCCTGTAGTTACTAACATAAAAACACTAAATTATAAACCACAAAAATAAATAAACTATAAACTAAGATTTTTTGAAGATTGGTCAATTCTTCAATTGTTAAGAAACAATATACAGGAAGCAATTAATTTTGAAACGTTGCCACAATTACATACAAGTAGAATCAAAATTAAAAAAGAAAAGTATGAACATTTACAAAACTTTAAAATTGCCATGGAAAAAGACTATCATGCATTTTATGATAATTTGCCATTTTAATATGTAATTTGAAAATTATCTTTTATTATGCATTAAAAGACTGTATACCCCTAAACAAAGGTATAGTTAACTATTGTTTTAAATTTTATTAATAATATTAAAGTTATCATTTATTTTAATTTTTTTTAGTGAACTATTGTGATATTAACAGTTATTTTATATTGTAATATTTATTTAATTTAAAAATAAACTTTCATTTTGTATTGTAAGACTGCATACACTTAACCATATATGGTTAACTATTGTTTTAAATATTTATAGTTTAAGTATTGATTTGTGGATAATATATTTAAATAAATAAAAACCCAAATCCACAAAAATTTTACTTTTATTTTAAGCAAATACGTATTTCGGTAACAAAGTTGCCATCATCAGTGCAAAACACAGGCTGACCGTTCTATGCGTGTACATGTCCCTTATATAGTGTATATTCCCGTGCATGACGTCATCACACGATAAGTTGTCACACGAAGCCTGTTCTATTATTAATTATTTTGATACCAGTTTAATAAGTTATTTTGTAATGGATTTAAATCCCAATTTAACAGATTATTAATATTTTTTGACATTTCAATAGCTTCTCTTATATTTAATTCCTGATTATTTGTGATTTATTTTCATAATTTAATTGTGTTAATATTATGATTAAATTCTAAAAAGTGTTCTGCTATGGGAGACTGATCCGTTTCCTGATTCTTCATGCTTCTGATGTGTTCCTTAAATCTTAGACCTATGTTTCTTCTTGTTTGACCAATGTAACATTTATCGCAATCTTCGCATTGAATTTGATATATTCCTGATTTTTTGGTTTCGATTATGCACGGGAATTTACACTATATAAGGGACATGTACATTAGAAAACATGTGACATATATGATTTACCGTATATTTGGGTAAAAGAAGCAACAATTTGATTAATTAAAGATTTGGAATATTCAATATATTCTTCAGAAATATTATCAACAGAGAGAATTCCTATAGCTATACACAGATCTAAAAAGTGATTATATACTTCAACACTAACCACATCTTGAAAAATAACCATACCAGTATAAAGTAAAATTTGTCTGAGTTCTGTAGCTTTAAGTCGAGGAGTATCGTGTATTCGAGTGCTTTCGAGTATTTTCATTAGGAGCCTTTTGAAATTCATGTGGTTTATATTGTCCTAGATTGTTTAAATTATTATCTATGGCGGGCCGCACACAGGGGAAACTTTTTTCATGAAACTGGTTTCATGAAACGTGAAACTTAAGTTTCACGAAACCATTATATTGAAAAAACAAAAAACGCGCACACAGAGTTTCATGAAACTAAAATTTCTCATAGTTGCGCAACCGCGGTTTCGTGAAACTTGTGATTTTGGTTTTAACAATAAAGTTTCGTTAGTTATGGAAATTTTTAATTAATATTTTAGAAGCAGTTTATAAGTATTTTGATATAATAATTATATAATATATATTTTATAGCATTTATTTAACCTTCAAAACAATAGCAATAATATAAATAATAATTATTTTTAGCAACTTATTTGAATCACATTATTTGTATTAAGTGAATAGTGTTAATAATAGACCTAATACCCACATAAATTATTATTTATATAATATACGTTTGCATAATATACGATTGTTGTCAGTTAGTTTGTCAGTTGTAGTCAGTTAGTGCCAGTGAAAAATACAGGTAATTAATAATTATAATCAACGGCAATTTTTATTTTCATAAAATTATAAATTAATATAATCCATGCGTTTATAGTTCTATATTAAATATTTGATTGCGATGTCGAATGGAAATCGAGAATTTAATACTAAATTAATAGAAGCAATCGAAGGATATGTCTATTTGTACGATTATAAGAACAAGGATTACAGTAATAGAGAAAAGGTCCAACTTGCCTGGGAAAATGTTTCAAAGGAAGTCGGACGAACAGGTAAACAACTTTGAATGAACTTCATTATTTATTGTTACAATGGTTTTTAGTCATAAATTTAATTTATTATAAATATAAATTAACGAATACGAGCATGTCTACAACTATAATTTTTTTCATATTTAATAACTATCGATGTGATTATTCTATACTTCCCACAATTCTTGACCATTGAGGGGGAATAGCAACACCCGGTTTTAAAAAGTAATTACTAAGATAGTCTCTCATTCCCTTTGCAGTCGTTAAATTAACGTTACTGTTTATTTCTAAGTTTACATTCGGCATGTGAGTATTTCCATATATATTAACATCATGTCTTGGCGTATACATTTTTCCTTCTGTTTTGCGAATGTAATTATGCAAAACACATGCACATTTTATTATAGATATCACGGTTTTTTCTGAACAACCTATAGGTGTTTCAAATACACGAAACTTAGATGTGAGCATTCCAAAGGCACACTCAACCGTTTTACGACCTAAAGATAGCCTATAATTGAAAACTCATTGTCTATCTGTTAAAGAGCTTCTAGGGTATGGTCGCATAATATAGGGTGTAAGAGGAAATGCCTCATCTGCTGAAAAGTAATAAGGGAAGTTATGCTGGTTTTCATCAAATGGTAATGGTTCTGGGGGTGGTAAACTAAGACCATTAGTTTGTAACCAGCGACCTAAACGAGATGAACGAAAAACACTGCACAATGCTTGCCATCAATCGATCCCAAACAGTGAGGCAAACTCCATAGATGTTGATAACGTGCAGAAATGTTCTTCCATGTATTTGTATCTGGAACAGGTAACCATTCTGGATGTAAACATGTCCATATAGCTTCAGTTGTTTCTGCAACAACTATACCAATTGTTGTTTCTCCCCTCATAAAGTAGTGAGCCAAAGCTCTAAAGCTGTTGCCTGTTGCCAAATATCTGAAATAATATAAATATAAAATAATGTCATAATAATAATAAAATAGAATCGAGATACATAATATGATACAAATGTAATTTAAAACAATAATTCTTATGTAGATATAATTAAATGTTTAATGTTTTTAAGCCATAACTAAATTATAACATAATTTTTAATATATCACTTGTAAGCTTAACTACTTATGTTTCTAAAAAAAATCAAACATAATTAATTAATTCAAATAAAACATCTCTTGTTATTCTGTCGAATGGTCTTTTTTACAGCGAAAGAGTGCAAGGAATCGTGGAGGAACTTGAGAATAGTTTATACACGTGCTTTAAAGAAGCCACCTTCTGGATCTGGAGTGAAAAAGAAGACGTGGTATCTTTTAGAAAATATGAATTTTCTAAAACCATATATTAATATTACTCTGGACAAATCTTTACCTGGAAATCTACCATCACCACCTTACAACGGGGAATCTGAAGTATTTGGAGAAAAGAACTCAACTGAAATAAACGTATCAAAAATACGCGATGACTTTGAAAATGCCACGTACGATGATTCATCTTGTAATATTAGTGAAATTAATGCAGATATTACCAAAACTACTACACAAAATTCAATGGGACCTCCAAAGAAAAAAAGAACACAAGTTGATACCGACGAGTGTATAATCAACTACATTAAGTCAAAGTCAAGTCAACGACAAATTGACGATAATCCAAAGAAACTTTTTTTGTTAAGTCTACTTCCGGATTTAGAAGAAATGAGTACAACGCAATTTAGAACTTTCAGAAAAGATGTGGTCAATCTTATTGACACAACACTAGGACAACCTCCAATCCCTTACTTGGCATCTAACAACTTTCAAACTAATTTTCAACATCATACCGATTCTTCATCATATGATAGTCAATCTCACACATCAGAACATACTTCTTCTGAGATTGACCACCCTAATATGCTGTGCCATGAACTTCAACCATACTTGATTAGAAGACCAGAAAATTAAAATAAAAAACTAGAATAGTATTTTTTTTTTTTGTTGTATTAAATTTCATAATACCTAGAAATATAATTAACTTTTTTTTACTGAATTCCTTTATTAAAATAAAATAAACTTCCCTTACCTTAATGTTATTATGAGTTTTTCTTCTGGTTCTAAAGCCCTTCTCCAGTTAGTATCCTTCTTTGTTATAGATGGTCCAACTAACTGCAATAAATGGTAAAATGCAACTCGAGACATTCTATAAAAACTTTGGAATTTATCCTCATCGGCGGTTAATTCCTTTGCAATTCTATAGCTACTACGCTGATTATCATTTAAAAGTGGATGAATCCAATATCTACGGTTCTTTTTTTTGTTTTTTAGCCACCAATATAACATAAACACATCTTCATCATCAGACGACATTGTTGAAACTATAAATTTTAGTTTCATTGGTGTGCGGCAAATATGAAATAAGTTTCTTAAAACTAATTTCATGAAATTGGTTTCTTAAAACAAGTTTCTTCAGTGTGCGGCCCGCCTAAAACTACTATTAAATGTTTTGGAAGACCTTTGTGATGATGTTTTACTCCAACCTTTCAAAATGATAAAATCTTTTTTGTTACACCAATTAGAATACTATGCATAAAATCACAATGTATATTATTTATAATATTAAACATAGGTATTCTAGAAAGATCCGTTTCTTCAATTTTATTGATTCTAAAAAGATGTCTACACTCTTCATTGCTTAGTTGAAGAAAATTGAAATTACCATAAAACGTAGACCTGGTACGTATTTCATTACGAAAAAACAGTAATTCATTTATTAAAATATATTCAATATCATCAGTGAACATTTCATCCAAGCAGATCAATTCCAACCATATCCATCCAAATTTCATCCATATCGATTAAATTACACTATACTATTTTTAGTTTAAGAACGCAACGGGCGGCGAACGATTATCTGTCCGAGTTCGCGCATTTATCCCCTCCACTGACATTGTCGATGCGTATTTTCGCCGCTGGCAGCATTCCCGCTGCCAAATACCCGTTTAGCATAACAACGATTTATGTATACGTAGTGATGTAAAAATTAATAATATACGAGTAAATATATAATATAGGTCAAAGGTCGCCAACCTTTTGGACCTCGTGGACCACTAAATCCATAACTCTAAATTCTACGGACCATTTATATCTTATAATCGTGTCTTAAATACCAAGTTCAAAAAAATAAATAAATAAAATTAATGCTTATTAATAAAATATCAATAAAGGGTTTTATTATTAATAACAAAATTATTTAAGTTCGTTTAATCATAATTGATTACAAAAAAAATTAGCTTGATATAAAACTATTAAGTATTGAAAAAGTTTTAATGTGAGATTTGTTCTTGCTTGTTTTGAATAAGTTTGTGAATTTTTGGCTCCAATGAAGTAACTGCAAGACGGAGAGCTCTATTTATTTCAAGCGTAGACCGGTAACGAGTTTTACTTTTAATAGCTGTCGCTGATGAAAATGTTTTTTCGCATAAATACGTTGTTGAAAATTGAATTAAAATTTTCATGGCTTTTTCACTCAGCAATGGGTTTTCGCTTTTAACGGAGAGCCAAAATTGAGATTTTGATAGAGTTGACTGAAATTTAATAATATATAATATTTAATCACGAATGTCAAAAGACTAACCAGTAACCAAACGATAACAAAATATTGTGGTATGCAACAACAGAAAATGCTACAATAATGCAAATATATTGGTCTCCAAAATACAATGAATAGCAGTACGAGTATAGCACAATAAATTATTACCACTTGCCGTTTTTAAAATGCGCGCCAGATGTTTCAATTGCTAACAAACGTAGAAACGAGCGTCTCATTGCAGAAAATTTTGGCTGCGTGCGCGCGCAGCTTATCAGTTATCAAATATTTTTATTATATTATTCAATAACAAGTGAGTTCTAAAAAAGATTATGATAAAAATATGTAATATTTTTATGTACCTACATCAAAATTAATGTTTAATGGTGAAATTATATAAAATTGGTTTAAAGTTTTAAATTTAATTGATAGTGCAAATCAAGAACAACGTGATATTATAAATACTATTATGAAATGTGTGAGTCTTGAAAATACAAAAGTCCCTAACGCATATTTTATTGATGGACCTGGTGGTACAGAGAAAACATTCGTCTACAAATGCCTCATTAACAATTGTACAGAAATGGGTTATGATGTCATTCCGGTTGCTTGGACTGGAATAGCAGCAATGTTGTTACCCAGAGGTCGCACAGTACATAGTCGATTTAAATTACCTTTGATTTTGACAGATACTTCAGTTTCCTAATTGAAGGTTAATAGCAAAGAGGCATCAACTATTCGAAAATCAAAACTTATTATTTGGGACGAAGCTCCTATGGCAAGTGCATATGCGTTAATGGTTGTTAATCGATTATTAAAAGACATAATGGAAAACGATGTTTTCTTCGGTGGGAAAGTTGTTGTCTTGGGAGGAGATTTTAAACAAGTTTTACCAGTTGTCCCACATGGCTCTAGACAGCTTACAATACAAAACTGTATAAAATATTCTCCGATATGGCCACATTTAAAAATTCTTAAATTATTTAGAAATATGCGAGTAACCCAAAATGAAATTGAATTTTCAAAATTTTTGTTACAAATTGGAAATGGCGAATACCCACTAATAAATCCTGATTCGGACGAATATTCAATTGAAATAAAACCATCGTTATTATCAAGCAATATAATGAAGGACGTATTTGGAAATTTTATTTTTAATTTAGAAAATGTGTCTATTTTTTCACAATTTGCTATTCTTGCACCTAAAAATGAACATTGTGATGAAATAAATAATGCAATTGTCAATATGTTGCCAGGGCAAGAAAAAACGTTAAAACGTTAAATACAGTAACAAAAGAATGTGATGATTTTCTGTTTTCTACAGAATTTTTAAATAGTTTACATTTAAGTGGTTTACCTCCGCATAGTTTGGTACTAAAGCAAGGTACCATCGTAATACTCTTGAGGAACTTAAATGTTGTGGCCAATCTGATGAATGGCACGAGATTTATTGTACGAAATATGTACGATCATTCTTTAGACTTGGAATCTATAACTGGTCAAGGGACTGGTCAGCGCATTATATTGCCTAGGATTGATTTGACCCCGTCAGATTCTACCCTTCCCTTTTCATTTACCAAACGTCAATTTCCGATAAGAATAGCTTATGCTATGACAATAAACAAAGCACAGGGTCAAACTTTAAATAGAGTAGGATTGTATTTACCCCAACCTGTGTTTAGTCATGGTCAACTTTATGTTGCTATGTCCAGAGTTAGATCTTTTGAAAAGTTAAAAATACAAATAATACTAAATAACAAAAAAGATACAATGAATATAGTTTATAAAGAAATTCTATAATAATATTAAACAAAGTCATTGAAATTCATTTGTTAAGTAATGTCACCAATTTTTTTTCTCAGCTCGTGGTAACACTGCGAACCTGAAATTTCTTCACAGTAATACTGTAATCCTAATATCATGATTGAGACCTTGACGACCCTCGTGCGATCATTTCTCCGTCAGCTGTGCAGTGTTTTGTAACAACGTGTAACGGGTGCTCGTCATGAAAATGGAACAGTGAAATGTAGAACTGCGGTGCGCGATAAAATTTTGTGCGAAACTCGGCGAATCCGCGACGGAAACTTATGAAAAAGTGGTCAAAGTGTTCGGAAGTGATGCCCTGAGTCGTCGTCAAGTGTATCGGTGGCATTCCAATTTTTTAAATGGCCGTGAGAGCGTCCAGGACGAGGTGCGGAGTGGAAGACCATTTCAAGTGAGAACGGAAGCAAATGCGCAGCGTGTGCGCGCCCTAATCCGCCAAGATCGCCGCCTGACCGTCCGAATGGTAGCTGACGAGTTGAATATGAACCGGGAAACGGTAAGAAAAATTTTGACTGAAGATTTCCGCATGAGAAAGCTGTGCGCGAAGATGGTACTGAAGAACCTTTCACACGAGCAATAAGCCCATCGAATGAACGTCTCTGAAGACTGTCTGGAGCAGGTAGAAAATGATCCTACCCTTCTCGATCGAGTCATTACTGGTGATGAGAGTTGGTTCTTTCAATATGACCAGGAAACAATACGACAGAGCCAACAGTGGCTGTTTCTGGGGGCACCAAGACCAAAGAAGGCGAGAATGAGCAAGTCCAAAGTGAAAACCATGTTGATTTCTTACTTCGACAGCCGAGGGGTCGTTCACAAAGAGTTCGTACCATCTGGAAAGACCGTTAATCAAGCCTTCTACCGCGATGTGCTCAAAAGACTGCGAAAAAGGGTTGTCTGAGTGCGTCCAGACATCAAAGACAAATTTTAATTAACACCAATTCATAGATAACATAACAATAATAAAAACTGATAAACCGGCTGTAATCCGTCGTATAAATCCGCAGATCTTTCAGAATGATTTAAAAAACCAAAGGACTAAGTCCTCAGCACAAAATTTGACGGATTTCCTTCACTAACCACCGGACTTGGTTCGCTGGTGGATTCGCTCCGCGAAAAATAACGGACTTTTATTTTAACATTAGTGGACACAACGTAAGACCTAGTCTGACGGACCAAATCCATCGAGGACCTAAGTATTTAGTCCGTCAGACCAAATCCGTCAAAAAATCCTCTCGTGTATGGTCTAATATTTTGTGGCTTGATAGTCTCTTGTACAAAATAAAAGAAGGGATACCTAGTGTTAAACTAATAAAATTACTAAAACACATGATAAAAAATCGATATTTTAAGATAACTCTTGGAGAAATAACTAGCAAATCCTATACTAGCAAGAACGGTCTACCTCAGGGTTCAGTTTTAGCACTGTTACATTTTAACTTATATATAAAAGACATGCCAGACACAATATCTTATAAATTTAGCTATACATCTATGGAAAACTATTAAAAAATAGAAATAGAAATTTGTAAAAAAGCATATACTTCTTTCCATAATTTCTTTTTTTTTATTTTATCTTTATACTTGTCACTGTTCTTGTCCCACAGACCAGGCCTCGCCTCTATTAATTCTATTAGGCCCATACACGAGAGGATTTTAAGACACGAGAGAGTGTTATTATATCATAGGGGAAGCTCATATTTTAAATTAAGAAAAACTTTTAAATAATTATATATTATATTATATAATTTTAAAATTTTATAATATATAAATGAAATTGTAAATAATATTGGCCGGTAATATCGGCAAGTGAAAACGCCCTTAAGCTACCATCCATTTATCGGCTTCGGCGGTGTACAGCGAACCACTGTCGCCGGTCGGCGTGAGCGCGCTAGTCGGAAATTACGGTAAATGGTGGGAGATGCGCGCCGCCGGACATCAATTCATCCGTCGAGCGGTATATTCTCTTTTGAAACACAGTATATATGTTATTACGTCAACCTATAATTTATATCAGTGAATTTATATCAGTTGCGAATAAATATCTTTATATTATTTTTAAAGTTTAAACTCAAAAATATTATAATATATTAAATATTTAAATTTATATAATGTAATATATTCAACGTAATATCATAATTGACATGACATGACATGGTCGCCAAACAAAAAGGGTTAGAAAACCACTGTTTTATATTATACCAATAAATTATTAAGAAAAAACTTGAATTATAAGAAAATTATAATATATAATATATATTTTTTTCATAAATTTTATAAACTGTAATATGTAAATGAGACACGTATGAAAAAACGGAACATTTTGGTGTCCGAAGAGAGTGGTCAGGACAACGGAACAGATCACAGATAGTTAAAATAAAGGAAAATTCCCGTATATTACGGGTTTTATTAATTGATATATTTATAACAATTTGTAGCGTTTATAGTGTGTGTTGTAGTATTTTAAGTAGTGGCATCTAATGTATTTATAATAATTCTATGTATTAAATAAAAAATTTATATATTTATATAATAACGTATTGAAATAATATAATTGTATTTAATATTTAATTTATAGTAAATAATGATACGTACATTTATATTAGAATATTTTTTGCAGGGCCGTAGCAAGGGGTTATAGCGCCCCTGGCAAAGATTTAAATTTGCGCCCCAAAATGTATACCTTATTTTTCTTATATAATATTATCATAAAAATAAAACCATTGAACTGTTAAACAATTAAAAATAAATAGAAACAATAAGATATAAAGTTTTTATTTATTAAATATAAATTAATTTATTTATTAACCAATTAATTATTTAAAAAATGTATAAAATATTAAAATTGCACTTTTCTGGACTTAATAGCTGCAAAATCATCTATGACATCATCAAATGATAATTGATCAACTAGATCTTTCTCGATTGATAATATAGTCATACTTGTTAGACGACTTTGTCCTATTGTCGAACATAAATAATTCTTTATAATTTTTAGCTTACTAAAACTCCTTTCGCATGAAGCTGTAGTTACTGGTATACACAAAAATATTCTAATTACCACTTCTCAATTTGTTATCCAATTCAAATAATAAGGCTAGGCACGCATTAACGATATTTAATCGGCTGATAGCGATCGGATTTCGGAAATTTGTGTTTGGTTTAAAATTTAAAATCGTCCTATTATTCGAATTCGATTACTCATGCGCATAGTAGTTTATAAATTATATTTAAACTTGTTAATTTTATACTTTCGTTTTATAATATTATTAATACAATGTTTATCTTCCTTAATAT
This sequence comes from Tetraneura akinire, assembly GCA_021307375.1. Classification (NCBI taxonomy): domain Eukaryota; kingdom Metazoa; phylum Arthropoda; class Insecta; order Hemiptera; family Aphididae; genus Tetraneura; species Tetraneura akinire. The sequence goes on from JAIUCT010000061.1 coordinate 695,779, forward strand.
TTTTATGTACAATAATATTGCATTAAAAAAATTAAAACATAAATTTTTATTTATAAATGTAACTAAAATTTGCGTTTTTGGTAATGTTGCGCCCCTGGCAAGAGCCCTCTTGCCAGTGCCTAGCTACGGTCCCGATTTTTTGTTATGATAAATATATAATTTATATACTTTTTAAAAGTACACTACTGTATAATAAAAAGTATTAAAGTATACTGTTTATTATCTTATATTTTATATTTTCCTAATTTTACAATTGGTATTCATATGAAAGGTTGGCATGAGCCATGTAAAGTGGAGGACCAATGTTGTGATATTGATTTTATCAGGAAGATGTTTATAACTTTTTCTATGATAATAGATAATTGTAAATGAAGTAGATATTGTAGCTGAAAGTAAATAAAATTGCTCAAGTGAAGAAATACAATTTTATGAGACATTAGGAAAGATAGAGATGGAAAAATCTTAGATGGTAGTTAGTGAGACTTTGTCTCAGAATAATAATTCATGGATTGTAGTTCGTCAATATAGAATTACAGGCACATCTGCATATTCATTTTATACATTTTACTGTGGGAAAAAAAGCTCAGATATCGATGCTTGGAACACCAAATTAAAAAATATAACAATAAACAAAAAACAACCATAGCTATAGATTAATCCTATGTAGTATGTACACTATCTACATTTCAATAATTCTTATCTATTCCGTTAGAGTGCAACCATGTTCCCTAGAATCACCAATTGATAACGATTTCAAATTGAATTATTCAATATTAAATTGTTAACAACCAGAAATAACCACCTTAGTAACTCACTCCCGTTTGTATCATAGATGATACAGCATGCAGTGTAGGGTTAACAACACCTCACTCCAAGCCAACCATGAACGTGAAAATAATAACACAGAGTCAGTTCGTAACTTTGTATGCTAAAAGATGTATTAAAAAGAACTGTTTCATAATATGTATTACTAAAACACATTTATGAAGAAGAATGTCGAAAGTGAGTTAATAGTGAATATAATTAGTTTAGAATTTGAATAAAAATAAATATATAAATAATAAACATGTGTATCTAGTCATCCAATAAGCAGCTAATATTTATTTATGGGCGACCGCAGAGTCTTTAATGCATTTAACTTGTAGATCATGGATGCCTCGATTGCTCTTGAATTTACAAGAACTAGAGACAATTTTTTGAAAATGGACAATTAATTAAGATTTGATTGTTGTGATATAACAATATTTAGAAATGGTGTCCGTGACATTGATGGTAAAAAAAGCATCATATTTGCTTGCCCAGTCCTGATACAATTAGTTCTTGGTAATCAATTGATGAAATTTATGCTGATGCTAACTTCAAAGTTGGTCCAGCAAATATGGGCTATCAACTATTAAGTATACATGGCAATATACAAAACAATGTAAATTTCTGTAATAATACAAAATAAAACAAAATTGATTTAATTTTTTTATATACAATATATTCTAAACCTATTATATTCCCATTGATGGAATCAAAATCTAGGAATGCATATGACACTGTATTACGTTTTTATTAAGGATAGTATTTTACCAAATCTTGCGCCAATTATTATATAACGGATTATGAATGGGCATTACGAGATGTACTACAATCATATTTTCCCATGACTCGAATGGTAAATGGACACTTTGTACTGTCTATTGTTTTATTTGCATATCGAGGACACTTTGTACGGTTAAAAAAAAAAAACGATAATTTCCCATGGTGGACACTTTGTGCGGTTAAAATAAAACAATAATTTCCGATCGTGGACACTTTGTACGGTCAATATAATGTAATTCTAAATATCGATATTAATATACCTATCGATATATTATTATGTTTTAGTCAAAGAAAATTTGATATTTACCGTTAGAATATAAAATTCCCTGTATGAATTATACATTTATTGCTCAGAGGCTTTTACAATAGTGGGTTTTCATTATTAAATGATTATATAAATATACTTGTCAGCCAATAGTGATATATTTGTAACATTAGGTGTGTTAAGCGACTAAAATGTTTAATCAAAATAATAAATAATTTTAAATTGATAGAAAAAATGGCTCAAACTTTTAACTTTTTTTAACAATATAAATTATAAAATAATTACATTAAATATAATAATATAATATAATATAAAATATAGATATAATAAAATGATATATAATATATATAATAACTTCGTATTTTTACTGTTTTAATAATTTATGTAGAATTTATTATTAATTGATTTATAAAAATTTATTGTATCATTATAACTATTTATTTGTTGAATCTTGTGTCATATCTTTACGTGTAATATTTAAAAAAATGTGTCATATACTTTTAACTTAAACTAACTAGGAATCGTTTTTTTAAATTTTAATTTAATTATAACACTATCCTCTTTAGAGCTGTATTATTTTTCTACAGCAGTATCTGATCCCGGTCAGCTTTTTAAGTATTTTAATAATAAAAGTTTGTTGACATTTAATTTATACGAGCAGATATCGATTTTTATTTTTAATAATATAAAATCGATATAATATGACATAGTATTTACTATTTGAGTTAACTATCGATTATTTTGTTACTGTCTGAGATGGTACAAACTGTCCACCATAGGAAATTTTGTTACTACCTGTGATAGTACAAACTGTCCGCCATAGAAAATTTTGTTACTACCTGTGATAGTACAAACTGTCCACGGTTTGCATTTTTTTCCATGGTGATAAAATTTTGAACCCTGTTACAACTGTAAAAAAATGGACCCACCCAATAAATTAATAATGTATTATCCTATTTATTCAACGACTTTAGCGATTTTGCTATAGACGGATACATATTACATTTTTATGTAAAACTGTTAACATTTTATACTTACACGAATTTATTAAGAAATTATTGTAATATATTGTATACATTATACATTAATATAATATAATTAATAATTATTTATTTAAATAGAAGGGATTCTTCCAGCACTTTGGACAAACTTCCCAATCTGTTAATAGCTTCATTCAAATCTATTTCTATATCTTTTTCACAAGAAAGAAGCATTAGTGATTCCAGTCTATCTTGAACTATTGTTGTCCACCGGTTACATATATATACATGACATCACCTATATTATATTTTATAGTTATTAATTAATAGTGACAACACATCAACATGTTGGGGTGACAGTGAAATTAAATTCTACATTCTAATAATTATTTTTATATAAAATATAATTTTATAATTTAGGTTGACTTTAAAAATTTAATTGTTTAATAAATAATTATTTTTATTGATATATATGGTATAAATACAGGAACTTACTAAACTTTAAATTACTATATGCACTTATATTGCATATTGAACTAATTAAGTATAAACTTACTTTAGGTAAATAATAAAATGTTCTTTTTACCTTGGAAAATTTACGTTCAGCAGAAGCAGACGTGGCCGGAATTGTACACATCCCCCTAAATGCTAAATATAAGTTTGGAAATGAAGCTGTTAAACCAAATGAAATAATTAGCTGAATCATTCGAGCAGAAAATCCAAATTCTTTAGGATTTTGACTAATAACTTCTTCATCATTTTCACATTTTTCATCATCTGTACTTAATTGGGTATCTGGATTATAGATACTACTGTCCAAGGATTCAAAACTTGCTGCAAAAGCCAAGTATTCCGACCGCAAGCTGTCAACATTTAATTCTGGCAACCATTGTGATATATCCAAAAATGTATTTGGAGGAAGTGACAGAGTTTTTGGTGCATCTTTAAGACGTGAATAAGAAAAAAGTTTAGATCAGTAAAAATACCACGATTTGATTAAAAACGATTGTCTATAGTCCTAATGATAACATCCAACGTATAATAATAAACACTTGTTTTAAATTTAATTAGAGAATTAACAGGAGTTTCATCACTGCAACTTTCAGAGTCGAACCCAAGGGGGAGATTTCGGACCCAGACCTCCCACTCAAATAATAATTGTACCTAATATAAAAATTGACATTTATTTTTAATACAGATATTATATGCTACGTATTATGTATATATATTATTTCATAAGTAATATAAGAATTTAATTTAATAATATTTAATATGATTTTTAAATCTCTCTTTACAAAATTCCCCTGGGTACGCCCCTGACCGTATTACAGACTAACCTTAATAATTTTCAATTGTAATTTCAAAATATTATACCGTTTTTTATTTAAAAGCTATATTAGATTCTGAGCGAAGCGAAGAATGTATTGGTTTTACAATGATGTGTGTCTTTTTTTTTTTTTTTTTTGTTTTTTTTTTAAGTATGAAGACACTTTTACTACCCGAAATAATGCTCCGATTATGACGAATAGCATATGTTTGATGTTTCCGGTAGCAAAGTGGATGTAGTTGGTACTTTATTTAGGTCATTTTTCGATTTTCTCAAAATTCACCCTAAGCGGTAGAGAAAACGACCATAAAATGACGAAAAAACGGCATTTTTCAAATTTCGACGAATTCGATTTCAATATTTCACGATAACTCAAGCAATTTTTAAGTTAGAGACGTGAAATTTTTTTTGGGAGTTTATATAGGTACTATGTATATGTGATAAAATTTTGGAACCGTTACATTTATTTTTCTACAAAAAATAGGACTTTGAATATTTCGTAAAATTCTCGTTTTTTTGTATATAATGTTTAATAAAATTATCAATATTTGGTATTAAGATCTGAAAATTTTACTGAAGTATATTTATATATTAATTAACATTAATTCAAAATATTAGAAAAATCCATTGTATCAATTTTTTTTTATATCTGTTTAAAGTTGATATTTTTAGTTTAAACGAAAATATTATGAAAAAAATGACGAAAAATTGGCATTCACAAAAACGTAGCTCTATGGGAGACGCGTGTGGTGTAGTCGGCGAAATATTCTCGAACGCTATCTCGGTGTTGAGCTCCGTCGCCAGGCATCGACAGCGGATGGGTGACCGCCGTTTTTTTTTTTTTCGTTTTTTTTTCTTACTATGTCTGAATCATCATATTAAAATATTTAAAAAAGATGAGCTGATACTCCTGCCGCACAGGATACAGGTGTGCGAACCATAGCGTTTAATTTTAATTATAATTTGAATGCAATGATAAACCATTGCATTCGAAAAAACGATTCTGAGCGAAGTTCAGTCAGATTATAATATTCGTTTGAACTAAAAATATCAATTTAAAACAGCTATAAAAAAAAATTGAGATTAGGGATTTTTCTAATATTTTAGTATGATGTTAATTAATATGTAAGTATACTTCAGTAAAATTTTCAGACCTTAATACCAAAAATTGACAATTTTATCAAACATTATATACGTAAAAACGAGAATTTTACGAAATATTCAATGTCCAATATTTTGTAGAAAAATTTAAAAAAACGGTTCCAAAATTTTACCACATATATATAATAGCTATGTGAACACCCAAAAAAATTTTCAGGTCTCTATCTTAAAAATTGCCTGAGTTATCGTGAAATGTAGAAATTGAATTCGTCAAAATTTCATTTTTCGTGAAAAATGCCGTTGTTTCGTCATTTTTTCGAAGTTTTTTCTACCGCTTAGGGTCAATTTTGAGAAATTCGTAAAATGACCTAAATAAAGTACCAACTAGATCCACTTTGCTACCGGAAACATACCCTATTCGTGATAATCGGAGCATTATTTCGGGTAGTAAAAATGTCTTCAGAATAAAAAAAAAAAAAAAAAAAAATCACACATCATTGTAAATCCAATACATTCTTCGCTTCGCTCAGAATCTAAAATCCATGGTAACATTTTTTTTTATAGCTGTTTAAAATTAATATTTATATTTTTTTGTTTTTATGACTGAAGACACTTGTTCTACCCGAAATAATTGTCCGATTTTCACAAATAGCATATGTTTCCGGTAGGAAAGTGGATGTTCTTGGTACTTTATTTAGGTCATTTTTTGAATTTTTCATAATTGATCCTGTACGTTAGAAAAAACGATGAAAAAATGACGAAAAAACGGCAATATATTAATCAATACCTACATTATCTGACTGAACTTCGTTTAGAATCGTTTTTTCGAATGCAATGGTTTAACATTGCATTTAAATTATAATTATAATCAAATACTATGATATGCACACCTATATCCCTGCGGCAGGAGTATCAGATCTTTTTAGAATTAATATCATTTCAATTTGATGGAAGTATAACATATAAATGCTTGAAGTATATCAGACTTTTAAAATTAAAATGTTTAAAGATCAAAAATATGTCAACAAAAACAAGATGGGTAATCAATTTTATAGTATTTTTTAAAAAATACATTTTATTTTCATTCATAATAATATTGTCATTAATAATGACAACTTTAAATATAACATACAAATCTACAAACTTACTAAAAATAATGTAATAATTTGATTTTCTTTCCATTACAGAATAATAGTGACGATGATTTCCAAGAAACTTACAGAGAATTTTGTAGAGCTACAGCTTTAATTAGTTTTCATTTATATATTTTATATCTTATATAGACCTTACGATTGCAATTTAAAATAATTAATTATGAAATGAAGTCAATATTACCAATTTTAAAACCTTATTATACAAGTTTGGAAAAGATTGTTATTTCTGTAATTTAATTCAGAAAAATTGTAATGCTAAAATCTTTTTTGGTACTAGTTTGTTATTCCCAACCAGTGCCCCGTAAAAAATGTATCGCCTTGCCACTCTTGTTTGTTAATCGTTTTTTCGAATGCAATGATTTATCATTGCATTTAAATTCTAATTCTAATTAAATACTATGATTTGTACACCTATATCCCTGCGGGAGGTGTATCAGCTCGTCTTTTTTTAATTTTACATTTATATTTTAATTTGTACAAAATATAATTATATTATTTTGATTTGAATAGAATATTTTTATTTTTGGCCCACCCTCCCCCATAATATTATCCTGGGCACGCCAATAAGTGACGAGTAAGGCTGTGACCTAATACATGAATATTCTATAATCAAAGGTACTAGGTTAGGTATAAGGTATGACTATGTAGCTAGAATATTTAATTCTATTTATAAATGTTTTTTTGGGGGATGGCTGTTAATTGTTTAGATACCGACATCCGTGACAATGTCTGTTATCGATTATAATATTATACATTTATACTTATGTATTATGTATAATTGTATCATTTATCAATATTAATAAAGATGATTTGTCAACTAATAATGATTATTGATTGTACATAAAAACTTATTATTGTACAATAAAGTATCATAATGTTATAGACACTTCAGGTCAAGCCCTCGTAGTACCAACCCCTAACACAATTTTTATGGCTGACGCAAGTGTATCAATTTCACCCAGGTCACCACGCCACTGTTTTTTTCATATTACCGTACAATGTGTCCTACTACCGACTCGAATATCTGGATGTTGGTTTCATCACAATCAGTTAAGAAAATTAATTACCTAAAACATAAGTTTTAAATTAAAATTGTAATATATATTACATTACATAATACCTACAGGCAGTTTTCAAAATATGTTTTGAATTTGACTGGTCAAAGAAAACCAATTTGCATTGAAAACGTTAAAACTTTTATTTAGAATTCCATAATTAAAACATAATCCATAACTAATAAAGGCATATGCAATTAATCATGGAGTACTAATGCATAATTTATTCACTCATTATAAGAGGTATTTAAATTTCTTTTTTTCATTATTTAAACGATAAATTGTAACAATAACATTTGGAGCTTATTATTATAATATTATTCATATAGATACTGGTTGCATAATGTGGGATCAAATATAATATCGGTACATGAACTTTCCAGGCGTACCAATAATAATATAGAAAGCTTCCATACCATTAAGATACAAATTTGCAGTCACACATCCAAATTTATGGGTATTTTTAAGTAAGCAATTAATTAAGCTATTGCAATTTTTCTTGGTATAATTATAATAATAATTGTACATTACCGTTTCGATGACTGCTCTAAAATAATATTTTTTATTTTGAAAATCGTGTACTTGAATCGATAGTACTGTCGTCTAATATTTAAATGAACAGTAAATATGTAAGAAAATAATTCAAGAATTCTAAGTAAACGGTTATTTTTATATATTAAATTATATATATACCTATACCTCTATACGTAAATAAAATTATAAAAAAAATATGTACCCAAAAAATAATAAAATCTACCCAAGTTTATTTTACAAAAATAAATAAACAATTATTAGCTGATAATTTGGAAAAACAAGTTAAATGTAGATAAGTATTGAGTGATGACAATAATTATATTATTTGAATTTTGAATTCTACTTTAATATTGTTAATTCATGAATCATAATAAATATTTTGTATAACTTATTATTCTGATGAATGATTTATCTTTTAATCTTTTTTATGCGGAGAAACAAGTTTATATAATTTAAAAAATTACAAGACTACCCATAACTAGGGTTTTTGCCGTTTTTGGTATCCTTAAAACTAACCTAACCTTATTTTTTTAAAGGTAAAACCACAGATTAGATAAAGGTAACACCAAAATGTAGAGTTGTCTAGTGTCTACTTAAGTACTGAACGACGGTTAAGTGTTAACTGTTTAATGCAAAACTGCAAGGTGGATTTATAGATACACATTGGTTTAGTGCAGGCATGTCAAACTCAAAGTATCAAGTGGGCCAAATATATTAAATAGTTAACTATGCGGGCCACACAAAAACATATTTTAATAAAAAAAAATATTTTATACAAATTTTTCAATTCTTTACGAACACAAAAAGTACAGTGTAAATTTTAAAAAAATTAACCACTTCATGCTTTTCAAAATTTAGTACCCCCCAAAAAATTCTAGATATAGTTTTGGTTGTGACATAAAATAAATATGTTATAATTTTTTTTTACCTTATTCATTAATATTGGTAGCCACGGGCCGCAAAAAATCAGCCGTGGGCCGTATGCGGCCCGCGGGCCGCGTGTTTGACATGCCTGGTTTAGTGTTTACTGTTTAATGTTTATTATGAGTTAAGACAATAGATATAAAATAAAGATTATGTTTAAAACTATGGGGATGATGCGCCTTCATCTACTAGATACTATGGCACTAATAAGTACGGTATATAAAATAAAATCAATTATACTTTTTACCTACCATAGTGATTGTTGATTGATACAAATAATAATTAATATTAAACAATAATTAAACGCAAAATATTTTAAAGTTTAAAGTTTAAACTAATTTTCTTTTCACATAGGTACGTATTTTAAATATGTATTGAAATAATATGTACGGAAACGTTGAAGGGCCAACCATAAAGTTTTTTTTATCTCATTATTATGGCTTATCACTACACATTATTACGAATAATTACAACTCTATATTTTCACATAATCAATTATACTGCTGCCCACCAAAGAAGTAAACCGTGTTTCGACCAAAATGCGTCGGGTTTCACGCATTCCCACTCATTCGACATACCAAAAATTGTTCGGTCACGTTCGTTGACGGTCGGCAGCGCTGTATAGTATGTAGCATAACGTTTGACGTTTTCATATAATATGTCTTTAAAATTTATGTCATTACTCCCGTGTTCTGTGTTATACTGTTATGTATTGAATGATTGCGCGCGCTTGAATATATATATCTACTATTTTGAATATTTTAGTTGTTGTTTTTTTGTATATATTTATATATATATATTTACTCGTATATATATTTTTTTATTATTATTAATAAAATGAGTGTGAATAATGATAATGAAAAAATTATTGTGGACGATCCTGCCGTACAAAATATTAATATGGAAATATTAAATTTCCCCGTAAAGAAAAATAAAAAAGGAAAGGTAAGAATTTTTAAATTATTTTTTTTTTTAAATAAATTAACATAAGATAATTTGAAATTTTTTTATAAATATATATTAATATGATTTATTAAATTTTACATATTGTATTATTCGTCTTTTTTTAAACGTTAAATCTTATATTTTATTGTAGGTATTTACTTTTTATTATTTTTGTTTTAGTTCATTGGAAGCCGGCAAAAAGAGGTCATAATAATAATTAATGTCTATAAAACAATTAAAAACAATAATCCTGGTATGAAATACAAATATTTAATGGCAGCGATATCAAAAGAAACCGGCATTGGAATGCGAACAATCAGTGAGTATTTATAAAAATGGTGGAGTTTTGAAGTCGCCGTGTAAGAGAAAAATACGTCCAACAATTCATGACAAAATTGACAACTTCGACAAAAATGCAATTCGTCAAAAAATTCACGCTTTTTGGGCCAGACGTGAAATACCAACGATGATAAAAATCGTACAGGATATCAACAATGATTCAAATCTTCCAAACATATCTCGAACTTCTCTTCAACGACTATTAAAAGAGTTGGGATTTGAATATACTAAAAGAAATCGCAACAGCGCATTAACTGAGAGAGGAGATCTTGTGTTATGGCGACAGAAATATATACAAGATATACGAGATACGACGTTATCGTAGTGAAGTTCGTAAAATATATTATTTGGATGAAACCTGGGTGAATGCTGGCGAGTGTACAAGTAAGGTATGGATAGATACAACGGTCAAATCGCATAGTAACGCATTTTTAAAAGGTCTAACTGTTGGACCCAAAAATCCAACAGGCAAAGGGAAACGAGTTATCGTTTTCCATATAGGCTCAGACGAAGGCTTCGTTGATGGTGGTCTATTGTGTTTCGAATCAAAAAGAAATACATTAGACTACCATGACGAAATGAATGGCGATTCGTTCTATGACTGGTTTTGCGGAATTCTACCCCGATTAAATGAAAATTATGTTATTGTAATGGACAACGCATCGTACCATTCTTTCAAAAAAGATCCCGTACCTACAATAACATGGAAAAAGGAAAGAATTATACAGTGGTTGTTGTCTAAAGGTTGTGTCGTCAATGAACCCATGATTAAATTGCAGCTTATGGAAAAAGTAAAACAAATTAAAACACAATACGATAAGTATGTTATAGATGAAGAGGCAATAAAAATCAATATAATACCACTACCACTCTATTATAGACTGCCTCCTTACCACTGCGAGCTCAATCCAATTGAGTTAGCGTGGTCAGTTGTAAAGAACTACGCCAAAAAAATAATACGACGTATGTGTTAAAAGATGTAATGCAACTTTTAAATGAAGGAGTCCAGCACGTTACACCTGACGTGTGGTCAAATTTTGTCAACCACGTAATAAAAGAAGAAGACAAATTATATAAAATTGATTTTATTTGTGAAGATATGTTAGAAGAGGAGTCAGAAACCACGCACATTATGCAAATAAGGCTAGGTTCACATGGACGCGCGTATACGCGCGTTCACCGTTCAGATGGCTGCGTGTCACGCGCGTTGTACGAAAATGTTCTAGTCAAAAACTATATTTAAAATGATATAGTACAGTTCAGACCATGACGAAAGAAATAAAGTTATTTCGTCATGGTTCAGACTGTCGTCGAGTATGGATGAGATCGATGCTGTGTGTTTGTGGGCTGTCCACCGAAGGATAAGAAGACGAAGACAAAAAGAAGAAAGAAAATATTGGGTCCATCCAATTTTAAAAACTAGACTTTCTTCAAGTCAATATATTACCTAAATAAGTCAATATATAATTGTATATAAATAATATAATAAATTAATAACACATAAAATAATTAAAATATTTTTTATAATAAGTAATTGCACAATAAATCGCTGTTTCGTTGTCGAAACGTGCGTGTCAACTGAACGGTCCGATAATGATATATGGAATTTCAATACGCGGAGTCACGCGCGTGTTCGCGCGAAAATAAAAACTTGCGTCGTTATCGCGATCGACGCGCGTATACGCCCGTAAACGCGCGCCATGTGAACGATGTACAGGAACACTGATTATCTAAATACGCGCGTCCAGGTGAACCTAGCCTAACGGGCGAGACTTCTTCCGATTTGTCGGACTAATATTTGTTTATACAATTTTTTAATTTATGTACCTGCAATAATGTTTTTTTTATGTTGGTATAAAATTGTATTTATTTATTTTTTTAAATTGTGTATAATTATATTTATTGTTTTTTTTTAATTTTATACAATTGTATGTATTTGTGTATTAATGTAATTTTGTATTTGTGTGTTTTTCTATCATATTAAAATGTATTTTTAATATTTATATATATTTTGTTTATTTATGGTAAAACGAATAGATAATGTGTATAATAATAATACAATTATAGTATAATAAATGTGGTTAAATGTGTTGCATATTTAACCAGTCGCGTTGTTTTATATCACACAAGTAGTCGCGCGTCTACATTAGTAGAACAATCACAATTGTTGACATTATTAATTTGTTATTACAAAATAAATGAATGATTTGAGCAAATTATTGAATAATCATATTAAATGTATATTTTTATTTAAAAAGTTGTACAATATTAATTAATTTAATATAATTTCGAAAGTCCTATTACAACTTAAAGAAGTATTAAAATATTTTGCATGAATGTTTATAATTATTTTTTTATAGTCTTTTAATCAGTATCCATTTCATCTGAAGATGTACAGTTTTGTTTTTTATTGAAACAACAATCGCATATATATTTGAGGTGATCGTTGCATACCCATTTATAACAAGTTTCGCAAGAATTACGTGTACTTTTGTTGCGTGCTCGTCCACATAGATGACATTTCCCAACTCCACCTGGGCGTTTCGTTTTTACATTTTTTTCTGTTTCTGTTTCCTTTTCCAATCCTAATAATTTTCTCCCTCGAAATCTTATGGATTTTGGTAAATTTTTATTGAGTATTTGTCTCTCTGTATTTGGTCTAATAAGATAAAGTGCAAGTGTTTCCAAAAAATCTGCTCTGTTTACTTTAGCATAATTCTTATTAGCGGAGTATACATTCAAGGCATTAATACAAGAAATATTTAATAAATTAAAAAATATTGTTAAAGGCCAACGTCGGGAATTTCTAGCGAAATCATACAAACTGCACATTTGATCCAAGCGGTCAACACCACATTTTGTTTGATTATAAAATGTAATAATGTCTGGTTTTTTTTTATCTCCAGTTGTCGGATCAATATTACTATCGTGATGAAATGTAGAAACAGCAATCACTACTTTATTTTTTTTTAGGTACATATGATGTCAATGTGCAATCTTTGTGAAATCCAAATAATGATGAATTTATTGGTCTATTTTTTGGGTCTGCAAATTGTTTTGGAATACATGTTTTATTACGTCTCATAGTTCCAACTACAGTTAATTTTTTTTCTTCTAATAGTTGAAGTACCAAAGGGAGAGATGTGAACCAATTATCTATTGTTATGTTACGTTTAGTGCCCTCAATCGGTTGGACAAGTCTGGTGACAACGTGATTTGGACTATTATTTATTTTGTAAGGCCCATCAGGTTGTGTGCCTACATACACTTCTAAATTATATGTATACGCATTTTTGACATCAACGAGGGCGAATATTTTTATCCCATATCTCGCGGGTTTACTGGGTATATATTGACGGAATGAGCAGCGACCACGAAAAGAAATCAACTGCTCATCTATAGTTAAGTACTCACTAGGTATAAAATTCGTTTGAAAATTTTGTAATATTATTTCAAACAATTCTCTGATAGCAGCTAATTTGTCTGTTTTCCTCCTTTGTTCTCGATCAGTAAAATTATCAAAACGTAAATTTCGCATTAAAAAACAAAACCGTTGGCTACTCATTGCTAAATATATTGCTTCAATACCAGTACCCTTAGTGTCATCAAATAATTTTAAAATATTTTGCCGCCCTGATTTTGATACGCCCGCTAGTATAAGTATACCAATAACAGCTAATTTCTGTTTCATCCGTTTCCTTTGCATCACGTTCACGACTATATTTATTCTGAATTCCTTGAATTTTAATGTTTGTACTTTTTGTTATAATTGAAATTACTGAATCGTCAAAGAAAAGAGAAAAACATTCCATATGTGATTTTTTATTTTTAGCGTTTGATTTAGGCCCCGGTAAATGTGTTATTATATTATGAGAACGTGTTCGAATATTTTGTGGAGGAACTTCTTTTTTCCACTTTGTTTGATCTTTCCCGATATAATATTTGTTTTGTACAATTGACCCAATATTATCATCACCAGAAGTGGACTCATCATCAGTATATTCTTGTTCTGTATTAGAATCTTCGCACTGTTCTTCAACATGATCAGTTTCTAATTCTTCATCACTATCTATGCCAACACCTTCAATCAACTCTTCTTCTTCTTCTTCAAGCCATTGCTCAATAATATTGTCCATTTTCTAAAGTAAAAATTATTTTACAATATATAAAAAAATAAAAAGTACAATGACATAGGTATGAATATTATAAATAATTTATATAGGTACCAAAAAAAATAATATATAAGTAGGGGTATATTATATATCATATTATATAAATATTATATAATATAAATTATAACGTATAACATTAATATAAGTTTAAAATAGTTCAATTTAATAAAAATTACGGGAGTTTAAAATATGAGATGTAGTATAAAAATTACGTACCTGAGTCGTCGCTTAATCTACAATAGTAGAACATAAAACTTGATTGCTCAATATACAGAACTACACTGAAAGATAAACTCCGAAATCATTACAGTTTTCGATAATATGATGTCGTTAAAAGGTATTTAGTTTATCATGGTCATTGGATAATTTCAAAACCATCTAAAATTAAATTGATTATCACTGTACTACAATAGTAGAACGCGCGACTGGTGAAGGGTTAAAAAAAAAAACGGAACGGAAGTAGCTCGATTTTCATTTTTTTTTAGTATATAATATAAAATAATTGAATTGAAAAATGTTAAATTTAAAAAAAATTTAACATCAAAATATTAATTTGAGTGTATAAAATTCAAAAATTTAGTAACTAGCCACAAGGGCGTCCATCTTCAAAACTTTAGGGGGGGGGACCTGATACGACATTTTTTGGATAGATATAGGTATATAAAAATTAACATTTAAGCAATAATAGATGTATTTATTTCAGTTATACCTAGTATAAACAAAACATTATATTATTTAGTATAGGATAATATTACATGCAATAATATTGTATATAATGAAATAGAAATTTATATAGGTACCTACCTATATTAATCAAATATTAATTCTAAATTTCTTTTATTTTTTGAAAATTCCCGAAAATTATCCCGGATAATAATAGATTTCCGTTATATATACATAAACACAAAAAAGCCAGGGGGGAGTTAGGTTAACTAGGAATGATAGCAAGTAAGATTTCAGATCATATTCCGTTTGAACACATTCTTAACCAAATTCGTGACAACATTTCTAATAACGTCTTGGAAAGAACTCATTTACTGACCAAAAAAGATTTATATAATATTGAAGCGTCGTACAATTTGAATAACGAGGCAGTAAAACATCGAAATGATGCATTAACGGCTCGTTCACACGATTCGATTTTTTTACTGAAACGGTTATTTTTACGATTCGGCGTCTTTCGGTTTGACTGTTCAGACGATGTACGATTTTTTTTACCGTATACAACCTTACGTACCTACTATTTTGTACATTGTTTTTATTTATTCAATCGTGCTCAGTCATAGCGTATGTCATACCTAGACGTGGAAAAATGGATGTGAACTATCGATTGATATACCGAATCGTCTGAGTGCAACGTACATAAATACATTGCCATAATAAACCGAATCGGTTTTATCACCGCATAATCGAAAACGTTTTTCAGTGACAAAACCGAACGACGAAATCAACCGATTCAGTAATTTACCCGCATACGGTTCAAAACTGTATCGTCTGAATATACTCATATAATTAATATTGCCACTGACTTACACGGTAAAATAAGCGATACGGCAAAATGATCGATTCGTGATCGTGTGAACGAGCTCTAAGTGTAGAAACCTGGGTTCAAAATTTGAAAAATGACAAGTTTGCTATAATTTACTATAAGCCACAAGATGAAATAGATATGCAATTTTCAAATCTAAAGAAGGAAGATTTCTTATTAATAATTATGAATAATTACCAGTTATCAATGCTTTAAAAATTTGGCCATGATGTGATTTGTGTAGATGAAACACACATGGAATGAATTCATACCATTTTAATTTAACAACGATTTTGGTACTTGATGACATGCGAGAGGGATTTCCATGTGTGTTCATGATTAGTAATAGAACTGACGAAACTGTGTTAAATATATTATTTTCTCAAATAAAAGTGTTAACTGGAGAACTTCAGCCAAAGGTATTTATGTCAGATATGGCTGAGAGCTTTCACAATGCATGGATAGCTGTTATGAAACAACCAACTCATAGGTTATACTGTACGTGGCATGTAGATCGAGCCTGGAGAAAAAATTTGGTAAAAATTAAAAGTAAAGAAAAACAATCAGAAATATATAAAATTATACGAACTTTACTTCAAGAAAAAGATGTTGAAACTTTTAAAATGCTGTTTGAAAGCGCTATGAGCTATATGACTGCTGACAATGACACTTCTAATTTTGCTAATTATTTTGTGAGTCATTATGGTAATTGCATTCAATCTTGGGCGTATTGCTATGGAATTCATGCTGGATTAAACACAAATATGCATATAGAACGAATGCATAGAACTTTAAAATACATATATTTACAGGGTAAAACAGTGAAACGTCTTGATAAGTCATTGCATGCATTAATGAAATATTTAAGGGATAAATCTATAAATAGACTAGTTGTTTTACATAAAGGAAAATTAACATCTAAAGTTAAAGAATTGCGTAAAAGACATAATATTAGTAAAACTATGTCTCATAATAAGGTATTTGAAGTTGCAGAAGATAATTGGAATATTATGTCAGAAAAATCAAATGAGATATATACTGTAAATAAACTTAGGACATCATGTGATTGTCAAATAAAATGCCAGGAATGTTTTTCGTGTATTCATTGTTATACATGTTCGTGTATAGATAGTGCAATTAAATGGAATATGTGCAAACATATTCATTTAATTTGTCAAATACAGCAGAAAAAATTTAATGTACATACAAACATTACTGACAATGTTTTATTAAATAATGAATGTCATCGTCATGATGAAACTTTAAAAATTGTGTCTCAATTAAATAATTCAATTCTTACAAACCAAGTATGTTTGCAAACAGAGAAACAAAAATTTAGAAATGAATTTGATAAAGTTTTTGAAGAGATTTCCAATTTAGATGAGCTTAATGTTTTCAAAAAATGCTTTTTTTCTATAAAACCAACACTGGCAGCAATGAGAAAACATTCAAATACTCAACCTTATAAAAATGAAACTTCCCAAATATCACCAGCCAATAAAAAAATTACTCCACAACGCCAATTATCTTCTACCAAAAAATCTAAAAATAAAAAAAATGTATCAACTTTACAAGTGCCAAGCAACATTGAACAAAATAATATAAGTATGTCATTATTATTACAAAATGAAAATTGCAATATTTCAGAAATTTAATGTTAGTTATAATTGTAACGTGTTTTTGTAATAATTACGATTTTTAACTATTTATTCATAATTTTAAATTTAATTGATAAATTAATTTATAACAATTTGTAATAATTTATTTTGTATTACCATTAATTTATAATTTTAAATTTATTTTTATATCTTATTTAACGAATTCATTTTTAACGATTTGTAACAATTTATACTGTACTTATTCATAATTTAATTTAACGAATTAATTTATGATGATATATAACAATTTACGCTGTATTAACTATTTATTCATAATTTTAAATTTATTTGATAAATTAATTTATAACAATTTGTAACAATTTATTTTTATATGTATTTATATATTTTTATTTGTAACAATTTATTTTTATATGTTATTTGATAAATTAATTAATAACGATTTGTAATAATTTATTTTGTATTACCATTTATTTATAATTTTAAATTTATTTTTACATCTTATTTATCGAATTTATTTTTAACCATTTGTTACAATTTATACACATTTATCCAATATTTTAGATTTATTAGATTATGAGAGAAGCAAAGAATGTATTGGTTTTACAATGATGTGTCTATCTTAATATATTATATTTTATTTAACGAATTAAATTATAACAATTAATACTTACTACTTACTAGTTACTCTTACTAATGTAAAATACTAAAATTTATTGTTTTAGTGTTTATACCAAATATTATAAATGATTTTTATAGTATTCGTTTATACTTTAATAAACAAATTAATTATCTCATCTCTTCTTTTATCTTATCACTTAATAATACACTGATAATGCGATTAATTTGATAAGGTCCGCCATTTTGATTCCATTCGGTTCTCTGTCTCTAGACGCTTGTGTTGGGTACAGGGTAGTAGGTCGAAAAATGATAAGAAAATAGTTTCTGACAGAACACTCAGTAATACCAACGTTAGAAAACTAAATGTCAGAATGTACAATCAAAATATAATATACGGATATGTATCTTTTAATAATAGTTGATAACAGAATGTATTTCAATTTTCAAATGTATTCAACTATTGGATACAACTACTTTTTTCCTTTCAAGTTTATATTTAAATAATATTGAACAGTTGAATCATTACGACAAATTGACAACATACATTTTACTTTTCGAATTTTACAAAATTATTTTAACATAAAAACGACAAACATCTATTTTAGATATAGGTGTTAATTGTTACATTATGTATTTTTTATTTTAAATGTATTATTTTTATAAAATTATATTTTTATTATTAGAAAATATAATCAGATACAAAAAAAAAATTTCATAGTTCTTTCCAAGTGGAAGGGACGCTCGCTACGTCTACCGGCTTCGCTCACTTCCTCAATCGCCGCTTTGAGGCACTTTTCGTGAGGATGGGCTACGCCCCAACCCACAAGGGACTAAAGCATACCTACCTAATACCTACCCCATAGAACGGATACTGGTGCGGATAGGCAGTGGTTTCGTTTGACCTAAAACCTCGCTTCGCGAGACCTTTGGATATTTACCTATATATTACGGTCATATAAAGTCCGGGATTATACAATACACAGCGATAATTGTCTATAATGCTTAAATCATCTCATCCGTTTTCTATATTGCCCAATATACGAAGGGCATTGTATAAAATGTCCGGACAATGTATAAAATGCCCAAATTGTATACTTTGCCCGTGACATATATATACACATATGAGATATGACATATGATTGTATTAACAATTTATAATTTTTACAATAAATAAAATATAAATGTATTATTATTAAACCATTGTGCATCTTAAATATCCCAAGATGAAATACATTATTTTAAAGAAATACATAAGTTAAAAATTTAAAATATATTTAATAAGTGTTTACGAATTTTAAACGTTAAATTATGGTAACATAAATTAATTATTTTTGTGGATTGGCAACACAGTTAATGCGAGAATTATTGTATCAAAATTCTTATCATTTTTCGACCTAATGCCTTTCACTGGCTTGTGTTATTATGACTTTTGTTATCGTTGTAATACCTATTTATGGTACAAAGTAGTATATCACATCAATAGATAGCGCTGTATATATCAATTCATAATAGAAATCCGATTTTTGTAAAAATATTTGATGTATTTTTAGAAATAATTATCGTATCCGCATGTAAAACCAAACAAGTAGGCAGTAAAGCACTAAGGCAATTACCATTGTTGTTTGTTAATCAACGTTCAACGTCAATTGACATCCACGGTTCAAAATGGAGGACATTATGCAATTTTTAAATTCAAGAAATGTAAACAATGTGCATGATGTTGTAAAGAAAATGGAATTGGAAAAGGTAAATTATTGTATTTAATAAAGTATTCATAAAACATGTTATATTAATTCTTAAGGAGTTTGATTCACATTAATTGTTTAACAAAGCATGTGTTTTCTTATAATGGCGTCATGACTATGACTCACAAACATTTTGGTCCCACAGGGGAATTATTAAAACTAACCACAAGTTTATTTTAAAAAATTTTAAAATTGCATTTATATTTTAAAATTATTTCTTTTATTAATGCTAATTTTCATTCTATAACCCTATAATATTATTATAATTGTTAAATATTTTTCTTTGGGTTTAACTATACTGTTATATATATTTTGTTGCAACTCCATCACGAGGTATTATTTTATTTCATCACATTTACCACCATCCATATACTACCATCACAACTACACCAACCCGTCGAGCTGCGCTCCGGGACAAAAAATGGTTCCCCGAACAGGAATCACCGGTAAATGATATTTAAATACGTTATCACTAGTTTTCCACACAAAAGCTAAAGTGTTATTATTCCCTGCTTATATTATAAAAACACAAATGATGACCATTGATTAAACAAAAGTCATCAATTGTGTAGGTTATGTTAACCTTAATTTGATATATTGTGAAGAAAGCAATGTTGTTTTACAATATAAAGGTAAACGTGAATTATAATGTACTATCATTATATGTATGTAACTATTACATTTAAAATTTATAGTTTTTTTAATTTTAATTTTTTTTTTTTTTAGTTTTATTAATCTAACACGTGTGTTTGGCAATGTTATCATTTGTGTGTAGAACCACATACACTAATTTTGAAATCTCATATATTCGTACGACTCGATGAAATAATGAAAACTGTGAAACTAAACGACCAACAGAGAACTTTATTTTGTAAGATATATTTATGTTAAAAATTTAGTCCATGAACTATTGGTGTGAGATTATGGTATTAGCCATGAATAATTATTTAAAGTTTAATTTAACAAAGAAAAAACGTATTAATTAAAAAGTAAATAATTTTTATACTTTGTACAGCTATAAAAACATATGGGAGACGGCTCGAGTTCATTGTTAGACCACAACTACAGAAGCATAAATTTGAATCCATGTATAGAACAAATGGCATATATCGACTGGTAATATTTAAATGAGCTACTGAGATATACTGTACCTTGATGTCAATGAACTACCTAAGGAAGAGAAGACTACCTAGTATGAATAATTATTTAACATTTAATATATATATATATAAAAAGTAAATAATAATGCCTTATTTGTTTACAGCTATAGAAACACCTAGTGTGCTCCAGTTCATTGTTGATGTACAACTGTATAAGATGCAATTTAATATCATATTTACAATGTGTTTCTTAAATTCCATAATTTACAACTCAAAATGTCAAGAAAACAAATATTTCCTATGAAGTTGTAAGCCACTCAAATTGAATTACCAATGGAAGACAATAAGTAATTAATGTACTGAATAACAAATAAATAATATTTTTATTAATTTTGTATATAGAAATGTATAATGCAGCATTGATAGACAACATCAAATCGTTTGGAAGCATTTATATTAAAAAACCAATAGAATAAAGAATATATAATTTCTATTTTTCATTATAACTATATTTTTACTATTTACTCTTAACCTTTTGTCTAAAGTAGGAATTTATATTAAAAGATTTGTTATTTATCTTTAATAAATGATTGCATATTATGAGTTTTAACAAAAACTAATAGTAACCTCTATCTAAAATAATGTAATTATTGTAGTTTTTGCTTTTTTTTTTTTTTTATTTCATTTTTACAGTGTACAACAACAATTATTTTTAATTTAAAATATCACCACCATAATATGTGACTTAAACCTGTGAATTAATTAATATTTTGAAATTTTGTCATTAGTAGAAATTTATAATATTTATTATTAAATGGTTATGTATATGATTAAAAAAATCTCTAATATTGCAGTTATTATTGTTTTACATTTTTCTTTTTTTTTTCTGTTTATTATTATGTAACAGTGTACATTCAAACAATTATTATAATTTTTCATCTCACCTCTATAATATGCGACTTAAACCGTATAATCACAATACAAATAACATAAATGTTATGTAAAATTAAATTGTGTTTCAATTAAATATCTATGTATACGAATAAATCTAATATATTGTGTCATGTATGTACATAAAAATTATAATATAATAAAACAAAAAAATATAGAAAACTTTAAACGTTTTTATTTTTGTATCACCAAACCTCTTATATTTACCTCTTATAAAACAACCACTGCAACGAAATAATATCCAAGTGCTTACTCGACTCATATTAAAACATCCGCAATTACAAATTACACGAAAAGCGAACGAATGAATAGGCATGAATTGTAGATAAAAATTTAATTTTTATTTAATTATAATAATAATAATATTTTTTATGGCTGGGCTGGAGGGTCTGGGTCAGGGCCTGGGCCTGGGCCTGGTTCTGGGCCTAGGACTTCTACGTGTTCTCCCTGTTCTCCCTCAGGTGAGGTGGAGGCCGGGGGAGCCTCGACGACCACACAATCTCGGGCCTTGTGGCCAAAAGCTTTGCAATTAAAACACCCTGAAACAAATTCTAAACATAAAAAACGATCCATATATAACTTTGATAATAACTTTGACAAATATTAATACTTTAATCATCATTACTAAATACTTCTACTATCATCCCTAACACTATTAACATTACTATCATCACTAACATTTCTTTTAAATAATAATTCTTGAAATCATGTAATTATCATATTAATGTTATTGTGTACTATTCCTGTCTATATCTAAACTTTCGAATGTTCATTACTCGCCAAATACATTCTCTAAGAATTAACTATTTTAATTAAACTATTTAAAACATACATTAACATTTTAAAATCAAAAGTTGATTTGTCATATAATAGTGTGAGGTGTGTGGGTGGAACAAAGTATAAAAAAATAATAATAAGGTAGTTAATAGTTAAAGATCAAAATGACCCATAATAATATCGTATGTGTACTTACGATTGCGTGGCCGCCGCTGGACGCCTCCGCGGCCTCGACCGCGGCCGCGTGGTGGTCCACCATGATGGTGGACCACCACGTTTCCACCTTTGTTGACCGTAATTTTGAACATCTACGAATGCGAAATAAGTAGGTAATATTAGGTATAGTAATATTATTAATAGTAATATTAATTTATTTATTATAAATACAAAATTTTTATACTTACAGTATTTGTTCGTTACGACTTTTAATTTTAATTAAACGACTTTTAATTTGTACGTTAAAAAAAAAACTACAAATAAGTCAATAAGTTCTGGTTACACACGTAGTGAAAGTGGGAAAAGTTGAAATAACAGTGGTAGTAACATTATTATATTAAAGTTTTTTCCCTTAAAATTACATTCAATTTTATTATTACCGTATTAAAACAGAGTATATTAAAACCAAATAAAAGTATTTTCATTGTAAAAAAAAAAAAAAAGATAACTTTAAACTAATAATATTATTATTATAATAATAATATATTTTAATTATAATTAATATTATTCCATTAGTAAAAAGGACGGGTGAAAACGTAAAATATCACGTCGAATAATATTTTTGGACGGTAGCGAGAGAGAGGTAGGCGTTTATCGGTTTTCGGAGCGCAAGGTAGGCTCGACGGACGGGAATAACGTTTCGAAAAACGTATAATTTACGGTTTACCGCGCGAAATTCCGTTATCACGCGTTAGAGTGAGATAAGGACCGGCTGTTTTATTTATGTTTTGTTTGCTCATGGAAAGTTAAATAATTAGCTAAAAGTTAAAAAAGGCGATTTAAGAAAAAGTTTCGCGTTAAAAATTACGAAACCGATTTTAATAGAAGGAAAAAAAAAAGTTGACCGCGAAACGTGCGAGTTTGGAAGACGTACGACGAACGGTAGAATTTATATACGGAATATAAGGAAAAACCTCTTCCATGACGGAGTTAGCGTTTTATTATATTAGACTTAGACTTATTAAATATTTAAATTTATATAATGTAATATATTCAACGTAATTTAACGTAATATATTAACGTAATTTAATAATATTAAAATAACATAAGTATATAATTATAACAATTATTGTATTTAAATATGTTTCTTTCGCGATTTTTGACAAGAAAATTCGTGAATTATATTATCATAATTAATTTATCTGTAAATTTCTCTTTCAATGCAAAGAAAAGCAAAATTATTTAAATTACCTTCTGTTAAACGCGATCTCCAGTAATTTTTAATCCTTTTATAATGTTAATAATTATTTAAAATTAATGTTAATAATATTAATATTGATACAAATAATGCATAATAAAATAATAATGCAAACCTACCATCAATTCATTATTGTTGCCGATAATACGATTCCGGTTAGGTTCCGCCTAAAATATTTCGTCCAGGGCTATAGCCCTGGTTAGCTCATGGTTAAACACGTCCCTGGTTAGCTATAAATTAGACATATTTTCATTGTACGAGGGTCAATCAAAAAGTAAGTTGCATTTTTCCATATTTTTTGTCCTGGTGAATAATTTTTTTGAAACTGTGGGGTAACACTGTACACATTATACTTTCAACGTATTAATTCCATAGACGTATACATCTAGACGGAACATTTGCCCCGAGGACCGGGAGGCGTGGTTGTGCCAAGATAGCTAAGAGAGATAGATTATATTTTATCATAAGAGTGAGATAAATAAACCCGCTCCGGGGACAACCAATTAGGAGTGCTCCTGCTTAAGAGCATGTGCCGAAATTTCACGAACACACCCGATCCTCGGAACAAGCTCCACTTATCTCCACGCGTTATCATACCGAATGTTTCGTCTAGATGTATACGTCTATGATTAATTCCTAAATTAATAGTTAGCTGTTAAGCTTATCAGTACCAAGTTGACAATCATGGCTACTACTAATATTCCATCGTCCAAAATTGAAATTCGTGCAGTTATTCGATTTTTATGGTTAAAAAATTATAAACCAGCACAAATACATGGGAAGGTGTGTGACGTTTATGGTGATAAAAACATTTCGAGATTTGCAGTTGAAAAGTGGTGCAATATGTTTAGAAATGGGCGAACGGATATCAACGATGATTACTGTGCTGGAAGACCGTCCACAGCAACAACAATTGATAACGTTACGCGCGTGAACGAGACAATTCAATCAAATCGGCGAGTAACAGTTGATGAAATTGCTGAAACAATAGGAATTTCTTTTGGTAGTGTTCATGAAATTATTACAGAACGCCTTGAATAGTTGAATATCGTAAAGTTTGTGTCAGGTGGGTGCCACGATTACTGACAGATGAACACAAAAACCGACGTTTGAAATCGTCAATTGCTTTTTTTTCTCGTTATGAAAATGACAGAAATGCATTTTTTGATAAAATAGTGACTGGTGATGAGACTTGGGTTCACTATTTTCAACGGGAAACAAAAAGAAATTCTAATGAGTGGAAACACACAAACTCTCCACGCACAAAAAAAGCAAAAGTCGTTCCATCTGCAGGAAAGGTGATGTTGACGCTTTTTTTGACAACCAAGGTGTTATTTATTCAGAATTCATGGAAAGGGGTTCGACAATCAACTCCGCGACCTACTGTGAAACATTAAAAAAATTGAGAAAGGCCATTAAATATCGGCGGCCAGGAAAATTGACGAAAGGAATTGTGCTTCTCCATGACAATGCTCTACCCCCCATTCAGCGAACGTCACGAAGGATCTTCTTCAAAAATTCAAATGGGAAGTATGGGAACATCCTCCTTACAGTCCTGATTTGTCAGCCTGTGATTTTCATGTCTTTGGTCCGATGAAAAATGAACTTTCGAAGATCCGATACCATTCAGATGACGAAGTGATACATGCCACACGTGTCTGGTGTTCAACAACTGGACGGAAAATTTTCCAACAAGGGATTTTCAAACTCGTACCACGATACGAAAAATGTAGAGATTTGTTTGGTGAATACGTCGAAAAATAGACTATTATGTGTACTTTCTAATAAACTTTTTTTTTTTCTAAAATCGTATTATTTTTTAATTAATGGCAAAATGCAACTTACTTTTTGATTGCCCCTCGTATCTAAAGAGTTCTAAAAAATTTCAGACAATGTCTTAAGTCCAATACAAAGATAGAAGGTTTTTAAAAAGTTAATTGCAGAATATAATGCTATAGCCATTACAAAGTTTAAAGTTGAATAACTTTGAACCTATCATCTAACAAATTCTAACAACTTTCTAACAACGTTTAACAAGTTTAAATAAACAATGTGAGATGGTTTTTAAAGAGTAAAATGCATAATGTAATGCTAAGTGTGAACTTAGCATTACAAAGTTAAAGGTTAAAGGTTGAATAACTTTGAACTTATCGTCTAACAAATTCTAATAACTTTCTAACAACGTCTAACAAGTTTAAATAAACAATGTTAGATGGTTCTTAAAAGGTTTTGCGACATAAGTAATGCCAACTTCTCAAACCTAAAAAGTTCGACTGATGTATTAAAGATTATAAAATTGGTTGAAAATACTCTTATTTATATAACAGATAATTTTAAATCTTTAAAGTCCAGTTCATATTCTAAAATTGTTATTTATGCCAAGAATTATGTATACAGTAATAATTTGTTTAAAAATTTAAGTTGTTTAGATGATGGTTTTCTCGAAAACCATAAATTGAATTTAGTGTCATTAATTTGTCAACAATACCTTAAAATACTTCTACACTATGATGCTAAGTCAAAAAATAAAGAAGCTAGTAAACGCCGGGTATTTACTAAACTGATATTATTTAATAACCAATAAATAAAACAATACCTAGTAAATAAGTAGTTATTATTTCTAAATTAAGTAATATAAATTAACACACGACTTGTTATAAACTCTAAATAACATTATATATCTTAAGGATTAAAAAAATTATAATATATTTCACAATACATTAACAAAATATAAATAATATTTCTATTTGTTTGTACTTGTATGTTTTCTATACACGAAAATTATTGATTTGCCATCCGAAAACATGGCGGACGCGTGATAAGCGCTCGCCACCGAGCATCACTACAGCTGTGCTACAGTCAATTTTATGCGTCGTTAGTACGGTATCTAGTATAGTATAGATATCTGTGGTATCTCCGGAAATACCAGGTTACTGCACCAAAATTTGGTCAAAACAGTGTTTCCCATGTTTTGGTGCATTAGTCGGGTATCTCCGGAGATACCCGGTAATTACACCGAAACATAGACAACACTATTCATGCCGCATAGTATAAAAATAACCATGATGGTAATATACTCAATGTTCTCGAAGACTGTGATGTGTCCTTTTAAGACTTAGACGATTCTTTCGCAGATCCGGATTTTAAACTTGAAACAGGTAATAATTTATCGGACAATGATTTTTTATTTGAAAGAAATGATGATTTATCTGACAGTAATGATTTGGGAGGTATTTTATGTTTAAACTCTGATGTTAAATGCGAAAAACGAGTTTGATGGTCCCGATGTAATTGAATGTACTGATAGTAACGAGTCTGAAGAAGCAAAAACATAAATTATTGGTAAGAAAAGAAAAACAAATCCAAGCATTTGGAAAAGAAATGTAGTTAAAAAAAAAAGAGCCTTAGGTGAGGAGTATTAGTACAAATAAGATAATACCAAAATGTGTGACTGGTCCTGCATGTAAATGTATTTATAAATGTTTATCTAAATTCACTGATGTGGATAAATCTTCAATAATTGAAACATTTAATGCAATAGGCAGTAAAGAAAAGCAGGACACTTTTTTATGTGGACTATTTAGCTTAAATAATATACAACGGCGTAGACCACAAGTGCAAGGAACGCTCAAAAATAAAAATTTTTAATAAATTAATACAGTTCTATATAAAAAATACTTTCCGGCAGAATTATATTTGAAGTAGTTTTTGTTGTACTAGAACTAGAAGTTTCAATTTGGTTTGTGATTGAACGTTTCACATCAGTTTTTGTAATATAGTCATTTATGTTACGTTTCATAATTAATATTAATATAATGACCAGTTAATATATATAAAAATAAAATATAATAGTCAATAGATTAATATTATTATATTTTTATGAAGAAACAAAATTTAATTAATAATTAGTTGATAATAAAATATCAAATAAAAAACACTATAATAGATTGCGTAATCTAACAATCAGAATGAACACAAAACAGTGACTAACAAGTACATACCCACGTTAAATCGTGGTTTTGATCTACTCGGTGTAATTATTTATAATTGATAAATGTTTCATATTATCTTATATATAATATAATTATATATTTGTCATGATGGCTGGTCTAAAATCTACTATTATAAAAAAAAAGTTATCAACGTCTTTTCTTCCAAACCTTTTTTTCCTTATATTTAACTTATAAATTTATTATTGTATAATTATAATTCTATTTAGCACGAGGGTATGTTTTTAAAATTTGTCCCAAGTAAACGTTATTGTATGGTAGTAATATACTATTTTTCTTTACACTTGGTGTTTTGTTGAATATATTAAAAAATTCAACGATCATAACATCACGAAAGAACCCGTAATGTAAAAAATCATTTTAATTTAAAAATGACAACAAACAGTTTATCATAAATATCGTGTGTGATAACGGGTATCAAACGATGTTTTAAACATGGACAAATGGTAGTTTAAAAATATTGTAAAGACGTTTAATTCTAAAGTATTTTTTTAACCTAACCGTTAATATATTACCGACGCAAGGTCTGCGATTATAATAATATTATTAATTTATTATTCTAATAATTTGATCACACCAATGTTACCAATGTTACGTTCAATGTTTTCACCACTGTTATTTCCGTACATCGTACAACTTTCTGCTTTTCTTCACAATATTATAGTAGCCGAGCCGAAAAGTGAGCCTCGATCGTCACGCGCCAAGTGGTCATTTTTCCTGGTTTCAGGGGTTCTACGTTACGAGCGTCTCATTGCAGAAAATTTTGGCTGCGTGCGCGCGCAGCTT
>JAIUCT010000061.1:744709-805048 GCA_021307375.1 Tetraneura akinire
ATGTATATTTAATCTATGTCTATGGTATAAATATACCATTATATTGTATGACATTATTATATTGTGTGTTTATTAATTGTTTGATATTGCATGTTTTGTACTTTTGTAGTATACTTTTGGATTTTGTGCAGTGTGTATCAGTTGTTACTTGTTCCATAATATAATTTCACATTTTTATAGTCGCATAATTATTTGTTTTATTTTCATTATTTTTCATAATGCCTAAAAGAAGATGCGTTTTCAATCCGAATTTAAAATCCGAATTCTCATTTCTAAGAGATGCTGATTAAGTTGGTAAAGTATTTTGTACTTTATGCAAGTCTATATTTTCCATTGAGCATGGTGGACGTGCAGATATAAATCGGCATATTAATTATGCAAAAAAACATTTATTGGCATTGTCATCTGCGTCAACTAGTGATAAGGTAACATCATTTTTTATAAAAAAAGGTCCCGAAGGTGGTTTAACTGATGAAAGTAGGCGTATCGCAGGGGAGGAAGGAGCATTCGCATTTCATACAGTTGTCCATAATCATTCTTTTCGATCCATGGATTGCACGTCGAATCTTGTAAAAGAAATGTACAATAAAAAATTCTCTTGTGCTCGTACTAAAACTGAATCGATTGTTTTAAATGTGTTAGCTCCTTATACAATTCAAACAATTATTAAAGAATTAAAAAATGTGAAGTTTGCAACAATTATGGTAGATACATCGAATCATAAAAATTTAAAAATCGTGCCAATCCTAATTCGCTATTTCGATCCAAACACAGGAGTGCATATTAGAGTTTTAGAAGTTACAAATTTAAAAGGAGAAACTGCAGATATTTTGTCAACTTATATAATTGACACTTTGAAAAAGTACAATTTGACAGACAAAATTATTGCATTTTCTGGTGATAATTGCAATACTAATTTTGGAGGTGCCGCGAGAAAAGGAACAAAAAATATTTTTTCAATTTTAAATAATAATTTAAAAATAGATATTTATGGAGTTGGTTGCGCTGCTCATATTCTACATAATGCAATACAATCAAGTGCTGATGTTTTACCAATTGATGTAGAATGTATTGTTAACAAAATATTCCAATTTTTTCACATTTGTACTGTTCGAGTTGAACAACTTAAAGAATTTTGTGATTACGCTAATGTTGAGTATAAAAATATTCTTGGAAGTGTCAAAACTCGTTGGTTATCTTTATTGCCAGCAATTACAAGAATAATTGATGTTTATCCGGGATTAAAATCATACTTTGAGGAACAGGAAAAATGTCCCACAATTTTGAAATCTTTTTTCAATGATCCATTTTCTATAATATGGTTTTATTTTTTGCAAAGTCAATTAAAAGTTGTCTGTGATACTGTGACAAGAATAGAAGGTGATAAAATATCAGCATGTGAAGTGGCAGACGAATTGGAAGTATTGGTCGGAAAAATAAAAAATAGAAAAAATAAACATTTTCTTACATCTAAAATTTTATCACTTTTAAATGATTTACAATATAATGAAAAGTTATTTAAAGACAAAACTAATGTTTTTTACGATACTTTCTTATCTTACGTTGAAAAATGGAGTTATAATTTTGACGAGTTGAAAATATTTCGTTGGGTGCAATTAATAAATTGTCCTACTTGGGATGATGTCCAAAATAGTATGCTATTTTTATTTAAAAAGAATAAAAACAATGTGGGGTTCAAACTAGAAGAAGATAAATTATTTGATGAATTTCATCATATAGAACAAGTAGTTAAAACGCGAATTAGTGAATGGCAAAAAAACGCAACTAAAGTTGAAATAAAATGGTGTGAAGTATTCGAATATATGAAAAGTCAAAATATCGACATAAATAACATATCAGCATTAATAGAATATTCATTAGCTATGCCTGGCACAAATGCAGCTGTGGAGAGAATTTTTTCTATTATTAATGTGCTTTGGACGGATGAAAAAAATCGTTTTAATGTTGAAACTATTAAAGCAATAATTATGATAAAAAATTATTTCAAAAACTATTCTTGTAATGAGTTTTATCATTTTCTATTAAAAGAAAGTAAGTTACTTAATTCAATATGTTCAGCCCAAAAGTATACAAAAACAGAAGAAATTGATCAAATATCGTCATCAAATTAAAAAAATTATTTTTATATTTTATTTATCTTACATTGTAAAAAGAATTTATTTTATTTTAATAAAAAGTAAAATGTTAAAATAATTATTTGTTATAGTTATTGTTAATATTTGATTTAGTTCACCACAAATAATTTAATTTGAGTGACTAAAAAAAAAGGTGCGTCCCGCTTTTTTTTTTTTACAAATATGGTCACCCTACACTATTATATCAAAAAATGCATTTCTGTCATTTTCATAACGAGAAAAAAAAGCAATTGACGATTTCAAACGTCGGTTTTTGTGTTCATCTGTCAGTAATCGTGGCACCCACCTGACACAAACTTTACGATATTCAAATTCAAGGCGTTCTGTAATAATTTCATGAACACTACCAAAAGAAATTCCTATTGTTTCAGCAATTTCATCAACTGTTACTCGCCGATTTGATTGAATTGTCTCGTTCACGCGCGTAACGTTATCAATTGTTGTTGCTGTGGACGGTCTTCCAGCACAGTAATCATCGTTGATATCCGTTCGCCCATTTCTAAACATATTGCACCACTTTTCAACTGCAAATCTCGAAATTTTTTTATCACCATAAACGTCACACACCTTCCCATGTATTTGTGCTGGTTTATAATTTTTTAACCATAAAAATCGAATAACTGCACGAATTTCAATTTTGGACGATGGAATATTAGTAGTAGCCATGATTGTCAACTTGGTACTGATAAGCTTAACAACTAACTATTAATTTAGGAATTAATCATAGACGTATACATCTAGACGAAACATTCGGTATGATAACGCGTGGAGATAAGTGGAGCTTGTTCCGAGGATCGGGTGTGTTCGTGAAATTTCGGCACATGCTCTTAAGCAGGAGCACTCCTAATTGGTTGTCCCCGGAGCGGGTTTATTTATCTCACTCTTATGATAAAATATAATCTATCTCTCTTAGCTATCTTGGCACAACCACGCCTCCCGGTCCTCGGGGCAAATGTTCCGTCTAGATGTATACGTCTATGGAATTAATACGTTGAAAGTATAATGTGTACAGTGTTACCCCACAGTTTCAAAAAAATTATTCACCAGGACAAAAAATATGGAAAAATGCAACTTACTTTTTGATTGACCCTCGTACAATAAAAATATGTCTAATTTATAGCTAACCAGGGACGTGTTTAACCATGAGCTAACCAGGGCTATAGCCCTGGACGAAATATTTTAGGCGGAACCTAACCGGAATCGTATTATCGGCAACAATAATGAATTGATGGTAGGTTTGCATTATTATTTTATTATGCATTATTTGTATCAATATTAATATTATTAACATTAATTTTAAATAATTATTAACATTATAAAAGGATTAAAAATTACTGGAGATCGCGTTTAACAGAAGGTAATTTAAATAATTTTGCTTTTCTTTGCATTGAAAGAAAAATTTACAGATAAATTAATTATGATAATATAATTCACGAATTTGCTTGTCAAAAATCGCGAAAGAAACATATTTAAATACAATAATTGTTATAATTATATACTTATGTTATTTTAATATTATTAAATTACGTTAATATATTACGTTAACTTACGTTGAATATATTACATTATATAAATTTAAATATTTAATAAGTCTATCTATCTATCTATAATATAATAAAACGCTAACTCCGTCATGGAAGAGGTTTTTCCTTATATTCCGTATATAAATTCTACCGTTCGTCGTACGTCTTCCAAACTCGCACGTTTCGCGGTCAACTTTTTTTTTTCCTTCTATTAAAATCGGTTTCGTAATTTTTAACGCGAAACTTTTTCTTAAATCGCCTTTTTTAACTTTTAGCTAATTATTTAACTTTCCATGAGCAAACAAAACATAAATAAAACAGCCGGTCCTTATCTCACTCTAACGCGTGATAACGGAATTTCGCGCGGTAAACCGTAAATTATACGTTTTTCGAAACGTTATTCCCGTCCGTCGAGCCTACCTTGCGCTCCGAAAACCGATAAACGCCTACCTCTCTCTCGCTACCGTCCAAAAATATTATTCGACGTGATATTTTACGTTTTCACCCGTCCTTTTTACTAATGGAATAATATTAATTATAATTAAAATATATTATTATTATAATAATAATATTATTAGTTTAAAGTTATCTTTTTTTTTTTTTTACAATGAAAATACTTTTATTTGGTTTTAATATACTCTGTTTTAATACGGTAATAATAAAATTGAATGTAATTTTAAGGGAAAAAACTTTAATATAATAATGTTACTACCACTGTTATTTCAACTTTTCCCACTTTCACTACGTGTGTAACCAGAACTTATTGACTTATTTGTAGTTTTTTTTTTAACGTACAAATTAAAAGTCGTTTAATTAAAATTAAAAGTCGTAACGAACAAATACTGTAAGTATAAAAATTTTGTATTTATAATAAATAAATTAATATTACTATTAATAATATTACTATACCTAATATTACCTACTTATTTCGCATTCGTAGATGTTCAAAATTACGGTCAACAAAGGTGGAAACGTGGTGGTCCACCATCATGGTGGACCACCACGCGGCCGCGGTCGAGGCCGCGGAGGCGTCCAGCGGCGGCCACGCAATCGTAAGTACACATACGATATTATTATGGGTCATTTTGATCTTTAACTATTAACTACCTTATTATTATTTTTTTATACTTTGTTCCACCCACACACCTCACACTATTATATGACAAATCAACTTTTGATTTTAAAATGTTAATGTATGTTTTAAATAGTTTAATTAAAATAGTTAATTCTTAGAGAATGTATTTGGCGAGTAATGAACATTCGAAAGTTTAGATATAGACAGGAATAGTACACAATAACATTAACATGATAATTACATGATTTCAAGAATTATTATTTAAAAGAAATTTTAGTGATGATAGTAATGTTAATAGTGTTAGGGATGATAGTAGAAGTATTTAGTAATGATGATTAAAGTATTAATATTTGTCAAAGTTATTATCAAAGTTATATATGGATCGTTTTTTATGTTTAGAATTTGTTTCAGGGTGTTTTAATTGCAAAGCTTTTGGCCACAAGGCCCGAGATTGTGTGGTCGTCGAGGCTCCCCCGGCCTCCACCTCACCTGAGGGAGAACAGGGAGAACACGTAGAAGTCCTAGGCCCAGAACCAGGCCCAGGCCCAGGCCCTGACCCAGACCCTCCAGCCCAGCCATAAAAAATATTATTATTATTATAATTAAATAAAAATTAAATTTTTATCTACAATTCATGCCTATTCATTCGTTCGCTTTTCGTGTAATTTGTAATTGCGGATGTTTTAATATGAGTCGAGTAAGCACTTGGATATTATTTCGTTGCAGTGGTTGTTTTATAAGAGGTAAATATAAGAGGTTTGGTGATACAAAAATAAAAACGTTTAAAGTTTTCTATATTTTTTTGTTTTATTATATTATAATTTTTATGTACATACATGACACAATATATTAGATTTATTCGTATACATAGATATTTAATTGAAACACAATTTAATTTTACATAACATTTATGTTATTTGTATTGTGATTATACGGTTTAAGTCGCATATTATAGAGGTGAGATGAAAAATTATAATAATTGTTTGAATGTACACTGTTACATAATAATAAACAGAAAAAAAAAAGAAAAATGTAAAACAATAATAACTGCAATATTAGAGATTTTTTTAATCATATACATAACCATTTAATAATAAATATTATAAATTTCTACTAATGACAAAATTTCAAAATATTAATTAATTCACAGGTTTAAGTCACATATTATGGTGGTGATATTTTAAATTAAAAATAATTGTTGTACACTGTAAAAATGAAATAAAAAAAAAAAAAAAAAGCAAAAACTACAATAATTACATTATTTTAGATAGAGGTTACTATTAGTTTTTGTTAAAACTCATAATATGCAATCATTTATTAAAGATAAATAACAAATCTTTTAATATAAATTCCTACTTTAGACAAAAGGTTAAGAGTAAATAGTAAAAATATAGTTATAATGAAAAATAGAAATTATATATTCTTTATTCTATTGGTTTTTTAATATAAATGCTTCCAAACGATTTGATGTTGTCTATCAATGCTGCATTATACATTTCTATATACAAAATTAATAAAAATATTATTTATTTGTTATTCAGTACATTAATTACTTATTGTCTTCCATTGGTAATTCAATTTGAGTGGCTTACAACTTCATAGGAAATATTTGTTTTCTTGACATTTTGAGTTGTAAATTATGGAATTTAAGAAACACATTGTAAATATGATATTAAATTGCATCTTATACAGTTGTACATCAACAATGAACTGGAGCACACTAGGTGTTTCTATAGCTGTAAACAAATAAGGCATTATTATTTACTTTTTATATATATATATATTAAATGTTAAATAATTATTCATACTAGGTAGTCTTCTCTTCCTTAGGTAGTTCATTGACATCAAGGTACAGTATATCTCAGTAGCTCATTTAAATATTACCAGTCGATATATGCCATTTGTTCTATACATGGATTCAAATTTATGCTTCTGTAGTTGTGGTCTAACAATGAACTCGAGCCGTCTCCCATATGTTTTTATAGCTGTACAAAGTATAAAAATTATTTACTTTTTAATTAATACGTTTTTTCTTTGTTAAATTAAACTTTAAATAATTATTCATGGCTAATACCATAATCTCACACCAATAGTTCATGGACTAAATTTTTAACATAAATATATCTTACAAAATAAAGTTCTCTGTTGGTCGTTTAGTTTCACAGTTTTCATTATTTCATCGAGTCGTACGAATATATGAGATTTCAAAATTAGTGTATGTGGTTCTACACACAAATGATAACATTGCCAAACACACGTGTTAGATTAATAAAACTAAAAAAAAAAAAAATTAAAATTAAAAAAACTATAAATTTTAAATGTAATAGTTACATACATATAATGATAGTACATTATAATTCACGTTTACCTTTATATTGTAAAACAACATTGCTTTCTTCACAATATATCAAATTAAGGTTAACATAACCTACACAATTGATGACTTTTGTTTAATCAATGGTCATCATTTGTGTTTTTATAATATAAGCAGGGAATAATAACACTTTAGCTTTTGTGTGGAAAACTAGTGATAACGTATTTAAATATCATTTACCGGTGATTCCTGTTCGGGGAACCATTTTTTGTCCCGGAGCGCAGCTCGACGGGTTGGTGTAGTTGTGATGGTAGTATATGGATGGTGGTAAATGTGATGAAATAAAATAATACCTCGTGATGGAGTTGCAACAAAATATATATAACAGTATAGTTAAACCCAAAGAAAAATATTTAACAATTATAATAATATTATAGGGTTATAGAATGAAAATTAGCATTAATAAAAGAAATAATTTTAAAATATAAATGCAATTTTAAAATTTTTTAAAATAAACTTGTGGTTAGTTTTAATAATTCCCCTGTGGGACCAAAATGTTTGTGAGTCATAGTCATGACGCCATTATAAGAAAACACATGCTTTGTTAAACAATTAATGTGAATCAAACTCCTTAAGAATTAATATAACATGTTTTATGAATACTTTATTAAATACAATAATTTACCTTTTCCAATTCCATTTTCTTTACAACATCATGCACATTGTTTACATTTCTTGAATTTAAAAATTGCATAATGTCCTCCATTTTGAACCGTGGATGTCAATTGACGTTGAACGTTGATTAACAAACAACAATGGTAATTGCCTTAGTGCTTTACTGCCTACTTGTTTGGTTTTACATGCGGATACGATAATTATTTCTAAAAATACATCAAATATTTTTACAAAAATCGGATTTCTATTATGAATTGATATATACAGCGCTATCTATTGATGTGATATACTACTTTGTACCATAAATAGGTATTACAACGATAACAAAAGTCATAATAACACAAGCCAGTGAAAGGCATTAGGTCGAAAAATGATAAGAATTTTGATACAATAATTCTCGCATTAACTGTGTTGCCAATCCACAAAAATAATTAATTTATGTTACCATAATTTAACGTTTAAAATTCGTAAACACTTATTAAATATATTTTAAATTTTTAACTTATGTATTTCTTTAAAATAATGTATTTCATCTTGGGATATTTAAGATGCACAATGGTTTAATAATAATACATTTATATTTTATTTATTGTAAAAATTATAAATTGTTAATACAATCATATGTCATATCTCATATGTGTATATATATGTCACGGGCAAAGTATACAATTTGGGCATTTTATACATTGTCCGGACATTTTATACAATGCCCTTCGTATATTGGGCAATATAGAAAACGGATGAGATGATTTAAGCATTATAGACAATTATCGCTGTGTATTGTATAATCCCGGACTTTATATGACCGTAATATATAGGTAAATATCCAAAGGTCTCGCGAAGCGAGGTTTTAGGTCAAACGAAACCACTGCCTATCCGCACCAGTATCCGTTCTATGGGGTAGGTATTAGGTAGGTATGCTTTAGTCCCTTGTGGGTTGGGGCGTAGCCCATCCTCACGAAAAGTGCCTCAAAGCGGCGATTGAGGAAGTGAGCGAAGCCGGTAGACGTAGCGAGCGTCCCTTCCACTTGGAAAGAACTATGAAATTTTTTTTTTGTATCTGATTATATTTTCTAATAATAAAAATATAATTTTATAAAAATAATACATTTAAAATAAAAAATACATAATGTAACAATTAACACCTATATCTAAAATAGATGTTTGTCGTTTTTATGTTAAAATAATTTTGTAAAATTCGAAAAGTAAAATGTATGTTGTCAATTTGTCGTAATGATTCAACTGTTCAATATTATTTAAATATAAACTTGAAAGGAAAAAAGTAGTTGTATCCAATAGTTGAATACATTTGAAAATTGAAATACATTCTGTTATCAACTATTATTAAAAGATACATATCCGTATATTATATTTTGATTGTACATTCTGACATTTAGTTTTCTAACGTTGGTATTACTGAGTGTTCTGTCAGAAACTATTTTCTTATCATTTTTCGACCTACTACCCTGTACCCAACACAAGCGTCTAGAGACAGAGAACCGAATGGAATCAAAATGGCGGACCTTATCAAATTAATCGCATTATCAGTGTATTATTAAGTGATAAGATAAAAGAAGAGATGAGATAATTAATTTGTTTATTAAAGTATAAACGAATACTATAAAAATCATTTATAATATTTGGTATAAACACTAAAACAATAAATTTTAGTATTTTACATTAGTAAGAGTAACTAGTAAGTAGTAAGTATTAATTGTTATAATTTAATTCGTTAAATAAAATATAATATATTAAGATAGACACATCATTGTAAAACCAATACATTCTTTGCTTCTCTCATAATCTAATAAATCTAAAATATTGGATAAATGTGTATAAATTGTAACAAATGGTTAAAAATAAATTCGATAAATAAGATGTAAAAATAAATTTAAAATTATAAATAAATGGTAATACAAAATAAATTATTACAAATCGTTATTAATTAATTTATCAAATAACATATAAAAATAAATTGTTACAAATAAAAATATATAAATACATATAAAAATAAATTGTTACAAATTGTTATAAATTAATTTATCAAATAAATTTAAAATTATGAATAAATAGTTAATACAGCGTAAATTGTTATATATCATCATAAATTAATTCGTTAAATTAAATTATGAATAAGTACAGTATAAATTGTTACAAATCGTTAAAAATGAATTCGTTAAATAAGATATAAAAATAAATTTAAAATTATAAATTAATGGTAATACAAAATAAATTATTACAAATTGTTATAAATTAATTTATCAATTAAATTTAAAATTATGAATAAATAGTTAAAAATCGTAATTATTACAAAAACACGTTACAATTATAACTAACATTAAATTTCTGAAATATTGCAATTTTCATTTTGTAATAATAATGACATACTTATATTATTTTGTTCAATGTTGCTTGGCACTTGTAAAGTTGATACATTTTTTTTATTTTTAGATTTTTTGGTAGAAGATAATTGGCGTTGTGGAGTAATTTTTTTATTGGCTGGTGATATTTGGGAAGTTTCATTTTTATAAGGTTGAGTATTTGAATGTTTTCTCATTGCTGCCAGTGTTGGTTTTATAGAAAAAAAGCATTTTTTGAAAACATTAAGCTCATCTAAATTGGAAATCTCTTCAAAAACTTTATCAAATTCATTTCTAAATTTTTGTTTCTCTGTTTGCAAACATACTTGGTTTGTAAGAATTGAATTATTTAATTGAGACACAATTTTTAAAGTTTCATCATGACGATGACATTCATTATTTAATAAAACATTGTCAGTAATGTTTGTATGTACATTAAATTTTTTCTGCTGTATTTGACAAATTAAATGAATATGTTTGCACATATTCCATTTAATTGCACTATCTATACACGAACATGTATAACAATGAATACACGAAAAACATTCCTGGCATTTTATTTGACAATCACATGATGTCCTAAGTTTATTTACAGTATATATCTCATTTGATTTTTCTGACATAATATTCCAATTATCTTCTGCAACTTCAAATACCTTATTATGAGACATAGTTTTACTAATATTATGTCTTTTACGCAATTCTTTAACTTTAGATGTTAATTTTCCTTTATGTAAAACAACTAGTCTATTTATAGATTTATCCCTTAAATATTTCATTAATGCATGCAATGACTTATCAAGACGTTTCACTGTTTTACCCTGTAAATATATGTATTTTAAAGTTCTATGCATTCGTTCTATATGCATATTTGTGTTTAATCCAGCATGAATTCCATAGCAATACGCCCAAGATTGAATGCAATTACCATAATGACTCACAAAATAATTAGCAAAATTAGAAGTGTCATTGTCAGCAGTCATATAGCTCATAGCGCTTTCAAACAGCATTTTAAAAGTTTCAACATCTTTTTCTTGAAGTAAAGTTCGTATAATTT
Source organism: Tetraneura akinire (assembly GCA_021307375.1). Taxonomy (NCBI): domain Eukaryota; kingdom Metazoa; phylum Arthropoda; class Insecta; order Hemiptera; family Aphididae; genus Tetraneura; species Tetraneura akinire. Next base: position 755,870 of record JAIUCT010000061.1, read on the forward strand.
TATATATTTCTGATTGTTTTTCTTTACTTTTAATTTTTACCAAATTTTTTCTCCAGGCTCGATCTACATGCCACGTACAGTATAACCTATGAGTTGGTTGTTTCATAACAGCTATCCATGCATTGTGAAAGCTCTCAGCCATATCTGACATAAATACCTTTGGCTGAAGTTCTCCAGTTAACACTTTTATTTGAGAAAATAATATATTTAACACAGTTTCGTCAGTTCTATTACTAATCATGAACACACATGGAAATCCCTCTCGCATGTCATCAAGTACCAAAATCGTTGTTAAATTAAAATGGTATGAATTCATTCCATGTGTGTTTCATCTACACAAATCACATCATGGCCAAATTTTTAAAGCATTGATAACTGGTAATTATTCATAATTATTAATAAGAAATCTTCCTTCTTTAGATTTGAAAATTGCATATCTATTTCATCTTGTGGCTTATAGTAAATTATAGCAAACTTGTCATTTTTCAAATTTTGAACCCAGGTTTCTACACTTAGAGCTCGTTCACACGATCACGAATCGATCATTTTGCCGTATCGCTTATTTTACCGTGTAAGTCAGTGGCAATATTAATTATATGAGTATATTCAGACGATACAGTTTTGAACCGTATGCGGGTAAATTACTGAATCGGTTGATTTCGTCGTTCGGTTTTGTCACTGAAAAACGTTTTCGATTATGCGGTGATAAAACCGATTCGGTTTATTATGGCAATGTATTTATGTACGTTGCACTCAGACGATTCGGTATATCAATCGATAGTTCACATCCATTTTTCCACGTCTAGGTATGACATACGCTATGACTGAGCACGATTGAATAAATAAAAACAATGTACAAAATAGTAGGTACGTAAGGTTGTATACGGTAAAAAAAATCGTACATCGTCTGAACAGTCAAACCGAAAGACGCCGAATCGTAAAAATAACCGTTTCAGTAAAAAAATCGAATCGTGTGAACGAGCCGTTAATGCATCATTTCGATGTTTTACTGCCTCGTTATTCAAATTGTACGACGCTTCAATATTATATAAATCTTTTTTGGTCAGTAAATGAGTTCTTTCCAAGACGTTATTAGAAATGTTGTCACGAATTTGGTTAAGAATGTGTTCAAACGGAATATGATCTGAAATCTTACTTGCTATCATTCCTAGTTAACCTAACTCCCCCCTGGCTTTTTTGTGTTTATGTATATATAACGGAAATCTATTATTATCCGGGATAATTTTCGGGAATTTTCAAAAAATAAAAGAAATTTAGAATTAATATTTGATTAATATAGGTAGGTACCTATATAAATTTCTATTTCATTATATACAATATTATTGCATGTAATATTATCCTATACTAAATAATATAATGTTTTGTTTATACTAGGTATAACTGAAATAAATACATCTATTATTGCTTAAATGTTAATTTTTATATACCTATATCTATCCAAAAAATGTCGTATCAGGTCCCCCCCCCTAAAGTTTTGAAGATGGACGCCCTTGTGGCTAGTTACTAAATTTTTGAATTTTATACACTCAAATTAATATTTTGATGTTAAATTTTTTTTAAATTTAACATTTTTCAATTCAATTATTTTATATTATATACTAAAAAAAAATGAAAATCGAGCTACTTCCGTTCCGTTTTTTTTTTTAACCCTTCACCAGTCGCGCGTTCTACTATTGTAGTACAGTGATAATCAATTTAATTTTAGATGGTTTTGAAATTATCCAATGACCATGATAAACTAAATACCTTTTAACGACATCATATTATCGAAAACTGTAATGATTTCGGAGTTTATCTTTCAGTGTAGTTCTGTATATTGAGCAATCAAGTTTTATGTTCTACTATTGTAGATTAAGCGACGACTCAGGTACGTAATTTTTATACTACATCTCATATTTTAAACTCCCGTAATTTTTATTAAATTGAACTATTTTAAACTTATATTAATGTTATACGTTATAATTTATATTATATAATATTTATATAATATGATATATAATATACCCCTACTTATATATTATTTTTTTTGGTACCTATATAAATTATTTATAATATTCATACCTATGTCATTGTACTTTTTATTTTTTTATATATTGTAAAATAATTTTTACTTTAGAAAATGGACAATATTATTGAGCAATGGCTTGAAGAAGAAGAAGAAGAGTTGATTGAAGGTGTTGGCATAGATAGTGATGAAGAATTAGAAACTGATCATGTTGAAGAACAGTGCGAAGATTCTAATACAGAACAAGAATATACTGATGATGAGTCCACTTCTGGTGATGATAATATTGGGTCAATTGTACAAAACAAATATTATATCGGGAAAGATCAAACAAAGTGGAAAAAAGAAGTTCCTCCACAAAATATTCGAACACGTTCTCATAATATAATAACACATTTACCGGGGCCTAAATCAAACGCTAAAAATAAAAAATCACATATGGAATGTTTTTCTCTTTTCTTTGACGATTCAGTAATTTCAATTATAACAAAAAGTACAAACATTAAAATTCAAGGAATTCAGAATAAATATAGTCGTGAACGTGATGCAAAGGAAACGGATGAAACAGAAATTAGCTGTTATTGGTATACTTATACTAGCGGGCGTATCAAAATCAGGGCGGCAAAATATTTTAAAATTATTTGATGACACTAAGGGTACTGGTATTGAAGCAATATATTTAGCAATGAGTAGCCAACGGTTTTGTTTTTTAATGCGAAATTTACGTTTTGATAATTTTACTGATCGAGAACAAAGGAGGAAAACAGACAAATTAGCTGCTATCAGAGAATTGTTTGAAATAATATTACAAAATTTTCAAACGAATTTTATACCTAGTGAGTACTTAACTATAGATGAGCAGTTGATTTCTTTTCGTGGTCGCTGCTCATTCCGTCAATATATACCCAGTAAACCCGCGAGATATGGGATAAAAATATTCGCCCTCGTTGATGTCAAAAATGCGTATACATATAATTTAGAAGTGTATGTAGGCACACAACCTGATGGGCCTTACAAAATAAATAATAGTCCAAATCACGTTGTCACCAGACTTGTCCAACCGATTGAGGGCACTAAACGTAACATAACAATAGATAATTGGTTCACATCTCTCCCTTTGGTACTTCAACTATTAGAAGAAAAAAAATTAACTGTAGTTGGAACTATGAGACGTAATAAAACATGTATTCCAAAACAATTTGCAGACCCAAAAAATAGACCAATAAATTCATCATTATTTGGATTTCACAAAGATTGCACATTGACATCATATGTACCTAAAAAAAAATAAAGTAGTGATTGCTGTTTCTACATTTCATCACGATAGTAATATTGATCCGACAACTGGAGATAAAAAAAAACCAGACATTATTACATTTTATAATCAAACAAAATGTGGTGTTGACCGCTTGGATCAAATGTGCAGTTTGTATGATTTCGCTAGAAATTCCCGACGTTGGCCTTTAACAATATTTTTTAATTTATTAAATATTTCTTGTATTAATGCCTTGAATGTATACTCCGCTAATAAGAATTATGCTAAAGTAAACAGAGCAGATTTTTTGGAAACACTTGCACTTTATCTTATTAGACCAAATACAGAGAGACAAATACTCAATAAAAATTTACCAAAATCCATAAGATTTCGAGGGAGAAAATTATTAGGATTGGAAAAGGAAACAGAAACAGAAAAAAATGTAAAAACGAAACGCCCAGGTGGAGTTGGGAAATGTCATCTATGTGGACGAGCACGCAACAAAAGTACACGTAATTCTTGCGAAACTTGTTATAAATGGGTATGCAACGATCACCTCAAATATATATGCGATTGTTGTTTCAATAAAAAACAAAACTGTACATCTTCAGATGAAATGGATACTGATTAAAAGACTATAAAAAAATAATTATAAACATTCATGCAAAATATTTTAATACTTCTTTAAGTTGTAATAGGACTTTCGAAATTATATTAAATTAATTAATATTGTACAACTTTTTAAATAAAAATATACATTTAATATGATTATTCAATAATTTGCTCAAATCATTCATTTATTTTGTAATAACAAATTAATAATGTCAACAATTGTGATTGTTCTACTAATGTAGACGCGCGACTACTTGTGTGATATAAAACAACGCGACTGGTTAAATATGCAACACATTTAACCACATTTATTATACTATAATTGTATTATTATTATACACATTATCTATTCGTTTTACCATAAATAAACAAAATATATATAAATATTAAAAATACATTTTAATATGATAGAAAAACACACAAATACAAAATTACATTAATACACAAATACATACAATTGTATAAAATTAAAAAAAAACAATAAATATAATTATACACAATTTAAAAAAATAAATAAATACAATTTTATACCAACATAAAAAAAACATTATTGCAGGTACATAAATTAAAAAATTGTATAAACAAATATTAGTCCGACAAATCGGAAGAAGTCTCGCCCGTTAGGCTAGGTTCACCTGGACGCGCGTATTTAGATAATCAGTGTTCCTGTACATCGTTCACATGGCGCGCGTTTACGGGCGTATACGCGCGTCGATCGCGATAACGACGCAAGTTTTTATTTTCGCGCGAACACGCGCGTGACTCCGCGTATTGAAATTCCATATATCATTATCGGACCGTTCAGTTGACACGCACGTTTCGACAACGAAACAGCGATTTATTGTGCAATTACTTATTATAAAAAATATTTTAATTATTTTATGTGTTATTAATTTATTATATTATTTATATACAATTATATATTGACTTATTTAGGTAATATATTGACTTGAAGAAAGTCTAGTTTTTAAAATTGGATGGACCCAATATTTTCTTTCTTCTTTTTGTCTTCGTCTTCTTATCCTTCGGTGGACAGCCCACAAACACACAGCATCGATCTCATCCATACTCGACGACAGTCTGAACCATGACGAAATAACTTTATTTCTTTCGTCATGGTCTGAACTGTACTATATCATTTTAAATATAGTTTTTGACTAGAACATTTTCGTACAACGCGCGTGACACGCAGCCATCTGAACGGTGAACGCGCGTATACGCGCGTCCATGTGAACCTAGCCTTATTTGCATAATGTGCGTGGTTTCTGACTCCTCTTCTAACATATCTTCACAAATAAAATCAATTTTATATAATTTGTCTTCTTCTTTTATTACGTGGTTGACAAAATTTGACCACACGTCAGGTGTAACGTGCTGGACTCCTTCATTTAAAAGTTGCATTACATCTTTTAACACATACGTCGTATTATTTTTTTGGCGTAGTTCTTTACAACTGACCACGCTAACTCAATTGGATTGAGCTCGCAGTGGTAAGGAGGCAGTCTATAATAGAGTGGTAGTGGTATTATATTGATTTTTATTGCCTCTTCATCTATAACATACTTATCGTATTGTGTTTTAATTTGTTTTACTTTTTCCATAAGCTGCAATTTAATCATGGGTTCATTGACGACACAACCTTTAGACAACAACCACTGTATAATTCTTTCCTTTTTCCATGTTATTGTAGGTACGGGATCTTTTTTGAAAGAATGGTACGATGCGTTGTCCATTACAATAACATAATTTTCATTTAATCGGGGTAGAATTCCGCAAAACCAGTCATAGAACGAATCGCCATTCATTTCGTCATGGTAGTCTAATGTATTTCTTTTTGATTCGAAACACAATAGACCACCATCAACGAAGCCTTCGTCTGAGCCTATATGGAAAACGATAACTCGTTTCCCTTTGCCTGTTGGATTTTTGGGTCCAACAGTTAGACCTTTTAAAAATGCGTTACTATGCGATTTGACCGTTGTATCTATCCATACCTTACTTGTACACTCGCCAGCATTCACCCAGGTTTCATCCAAATAATATATTTTACGAACTTCACTACGATAACGTCGTATCTCGTATATCTTGTATATATTTCTGTCGCCATAACACAAGATCTCCTCTCTCAGTTAATGCGCTGTTGCGATTTCTTTTAGTATATTCAAATCCCAACTCTTTTAATAGTCGTTGAAGAGAAGTTCGAGATATGTTTGGAAGATTTGAATCATTGTTGATATCCTGTACGATTTTTATCATCGTTGGTATTTCACGTCTGGCCCAAAAAGCGTGAATTTTTTGACGAATTGCATTTTTGTCGAAGTTGTCAATTTTGTCATGAATTGTTGGACGTATTTTTCTCTTACACGGCGACTTCAAAACTCCACCATTTTTATAAATACTCACTGATTGTTCGCATTCCAATGCCGGTTTCTTTTGATATCGCTGCCATTAAATATTTGTATTTCATACCAGGATTATTGTTTTTAATTGTTTTATAGACATTAATTATTATTATGACCTCTTTTTGCCGGCTTCCAATGAACTAAAACAAAAATAATAAAAAGTAAATACCTACAATAAAATATAAGATTTAACGTTTAAAAAAAGACGAATAATACAATATGTAAAATTTAATAAATCATATTAATATATATTTATAAAAAAATTTCAAATTATCTTATGTTAATTTATTTAAAAAAAAAAATAATTTAAAAATTCTTACCTTTCCTTTTTTATTTTTCTTTACGGGGAAATTTAATATTTCCATATTAATATTTTGTACGGCAGGATCGTCCACAATAATTTTTTCATTATCATTATTCACACTCATTTTATTAATAATAATAAAAAAATATATATACGAGTAAATATATATATATAAATATATACAAAAAAACAACAACTAAAATATTCAAAATAGTAGATATATATATTCAAGCGCGCGCAATCATTCAATACATAACAGTATAACACAGAACACGGGAGTAATGACATAAATTTTAAAGACATATTATATGAAAACGTCAAACGTTATGCTACATACTATACAGCGCTGCCGACCGTCAACGAACGTGACCGAACAATTTTTGGTATGTCGAATGAGTGGGAATGCGTGAAACCCGACGCATTTTGGTCGAAACACGGTTTACTTCTTTGGTGGGCAGCAGTATAATTGATTATGTGAAAATATAGAGTTGTAATTATTCGTAATAATGTGTAGTGATAAGCCATAATAATGAGATAAAAAAAACTTTATGGTTGGCCCTTCAACGTTTCCGTACATATTATTTCAATACATATTTAAAATACGTACCTATGTGAAAAGAAAATTAGTTTAAACTTTAAACTTTAAAATATTTTGCGTTTAATTATTGTTTAATATTAATTATTATTTGTATCAATCAACAATCACTATGGTAGGTAAAAAGTATAATTGATTTTATTTTATATACCGTACTTATTAGTGCCATAGTATCTAGTAGATGAAGGCGCATCATCCCCATAGTTTTAAACATAATCTTTATTTTATATCTATTGTCTTAACTCATAATAAACATTAAACAGTAAACACTAAACCAGGCATGTCAAACACGCGGCCCGCGGGCCGCATACGGCCCACGGCTGATTTTTTGCGGCCCGTGGCTACCAATATTAATGAATAAGGTAAAAAAAAATTATAACATATTTATTTTATGTCACAACCAAAACTATATCTAGAATTTTTTGGGGGGTACTAAATTTTGAAAAGCATGAAGTGGTTAATTTTTTTAAAATTTACACTGTACTTTTTGTGTTCGTAAAGAATTGAAAAATTTGTATAAAATATTTTTTTTTATTAAAATATGTTTTTGTGTGGCCCGCATAGTTAACTATTTAATATATTTGGCCCACTTGATACTTTGAGTTTGACATGCCTGCACTAAACCAATGTGTATCTATAAATCCACCTTGCAGTTTTGCATTAAACAGTTAACACTTAACCGTCGTTCAGTACTTAAGTAGACACTAGACAACTCTACATTTTGGTGTTACCTTTATCTAATCTGTGGTTTTACCTTTAAAAAAATAAGGTTAGGTTAGTTTTAAGGATACCAAAAACGGCAAAAACCCTAGTTATGGGTAGTCTTGTAATTTTTTAAATTATATAAACTTGTTTCTCCGCATAAAAAAGATTAAAAGATAAATCATTCATCAGAATAATAAGTTATACAAAATATTTATTATGATTCATGAATTAACAATATTAAAGTAGAATTCAAAATTCAAATAATATAATTATTGTCATCACTCAATACTTATCTACATTTAACTTGTTTTTCCAAATTATCAGCTAATAATTGTTTATTTATTTTTGTAAAATAAACTTGGGTAGATTTTATTATTTTTTGGGTACATATTTTTTTTATAATTTTATTTACGTATAGAGGTATAGGTATATATATAATTTAATATATAAAAATAACCGTTTACTTAGAATTCTTGAATTATTTTCTTACATATTTACTGTTCATTTAAATATTAGACGACAGTACTATCGATTCAAGTACACGATTTTCAAAATAAAAAATATTATTTTAGAGCAGTCATCGAAACGTTAATGTACAATTATTATTATAATTATACCAAGAAAAATTGCAATAGCTTAATTAATTGCTTACTTAAAAATACCCATAAATTTGGATGTGTGACTGCAAATTTGTATCTTAATGGTATGGAAGCTTTCTATATTATTATTGGTACGCCTGGAAAGTTCATGTACCGATATTATATTTGATCCCACATTATGCAACCAGTATCTATATGAATAATATTATAATAATAAGCTCCAAATGTTATTGTTACAATTTATCGTTTAAATAACGAAAAAAGAAATTTAAATACCTCTTATAATGAGTGAATAAATTATGCATTAGTACTCCATGATTAATTGCATATGCCTTTATTAGTTATGGATTATGTTTTAATTATGGAATTCTAAATAAAAGTTTTAACGTTTTCAATGCAAATTGGTTTTCTTTGACCAGTCAAATTCAAAACATATTTTGAAAACTGCCTGTAGGTATTATGTAATGTAATATATATTACAATTTTAATTTAAAACTTATGTTTTAGGTAATTAATTTTCTTAACTGATTGTGATGAAACCAACATCCAGATATTCGAGTCGGTAGTAGGACACATTGTACGGTAATATGAAAAAAACAGTGGCGTGGTGACCTGGGTGAAATTGATACACTTGCGTCAGCCATAAAAATTGTGTTAGGGGTTGGTACTACGAGGGCTTGACCTGAAGTGTCTATAACATTATGATACTTTATTGTACAATAATAAGTTTTTATGTACAATCAATAATCATTATTAGTTGACAAATCATCTTTATTAATATTGATAAATGATACAATTATACATAATACATAAGTATAAATGTATAATATTATAATCGATAACAGACATTGTCACGGATGTCGGTATCTAAACAATTAACAGCCATCCCCCAAAAAAACATTTATAAATAGAATTAAATATTCTAGCTACATAGTCATACCTTATACCTAACCTAGTACCTTTGATTATAGAATATTCATGTATTAGGTCACAGCCTTACTCGTCACTTATTGGCGTGCCCAGGATAATATTATGGGGGAGGGTGGGCCAAAAATAAAAATATTCTATTCAAATCAAAATAATATAATTATATTTTGTACAAATTAAAATATAAATGTAAAATTAAAAAAAGACGAGCTGATACACCTCCCGCAGGGATATAGGTGTACAAATCATAGTATTTAATTAGAATTAGAATTTAAATGCAATGATAAATCATTGCATTCGAAAAAACGATTAACAAACAAGAGTGGCAAGGCGATACATTTTTTACGGGGCACTGGTTGGGAATAACAAACTAGTACCAAAAAAGATTTTAGCATTACAATTTTTCTGAATTAAATTACAGAAATAACAATCTTTTCCAAACTTGTATAATAAGGTTTTAAAATTGGTAATATTGACTTCATTTCATAATTAATTATTTTAAATTGCAATCGTAAGGTCTATATAAGATATAAAATATATAAATGAAAACTAATTAAAGCTGTAGCTCTACAAAATTCTCTGTAAGTTTCTTGGAAATCATCGTCACTATTATTCTGTAATGGAAAGAAAATCAAATTATTACATTATTTTTAGTAAGTTTGTAGATTTGTATGTTATATTTAAAGTTGTCATTATTAATGACAATATTATTATGAATGAAAATAAAATGTATTTTTTAAAAAATACTATAAAATTGATTACCCATCTTGTTTTTGTTGACATATTTTTGATCTTTAAACATTTTAATTTTAAAAGTCTGATATACTTCAAGCATTTATATGTTATACTTCCATCAAATTGAAATGATATTAATTCTAAAAAGATCTGATACTCCTGCCGCAGGGATATAGGTGTGCATATCATAGTATTTGATTATAATTATAATTTAAATGCAATGTTAAACCATTGCATTCGAAAAAACGATTCTAAACGAAGTTCAGTCAGATAATGTAGGTATTGATTAATATATTGCCGTTTTTTCGTCATTTTTTCATCGTTTTTTCTAACGTACAGGATCAATTATGAAAAATTCAAAAAATGACCTAAATAAAGTACCAAGAACATCCACTTTCCTACCGGAAACATATGCTATTTGTGAAAATCGGACAATTATTTCGGGTAGAACAAGTGTCTTCAGTCATAAAAACAAAAAAAATATAAATATTAATTTTAAACAGCTATAAAAAAAAATGTTACCATGGATTTTAGATTCTGAGCGAAGCGAAGAATGTATTGGATTTACAATGATGTGTGATTTTTTTTTTTTTTTTTTTTTATTCTGAAGACATTTTTACTACCCGAAATAATGCTCCGATTATCACGAATAGGGTATGTTTCCGGTAGCAAAGTGGATCTAGTTGGTACTTTATTTAGGTCATTTTACGAATTTCTCAAAATTGACCCTAAGCGGTAGAAAAAACTTCGAAAAAATGACGAAACAACGGCATTTTTCACGAAAAATGAAATTTTGACGAAGTCAATTTCTACATTTCACGATAACTCAGGCAATTTTTAAGATAGAGACCTGAAAATTTTTTTGGGTGTTCACATAGCTATTATATATATGTGGTAAAATTTTGGAACCGTTTTTTTAAATTTTTCTACAAAATATTGGACATTGAATATTTCGTAAAATTCTCGTTTTTACGTATATAATGTTTGATAAAATTGTCAATTTTTGGTATTAAGGTCTGAAAATTTTACTGAAGTATACTTACATATTAATTAACATCATACTAAAATATTAGAAAAATCCCTAATCTCAATTTTTTTTTATAGCTGTTTTAAATTGATATTTTTAGTTCAAACGAATATTATAATCTGACTGAACTTCGCTCAGAATCGTTTTTTCGAATGCAATGGTTTATCATTGCATTCAAATTATAATTAAAATTAAACGCTATGGTTCGCACACCTGTATCCTGTGCGGCAGGAGTATCAGCTCATCTTTTTTAAATATTTTAATATGATGATTCAGACATAGTAAGAAAAAAAAACGAAAAAAAAAAAAACGGCGGTCACCCATCCGCTGTCGATGCCTGGCGACGGAGCTCAACACCGAGATAGCGTTCGAGAATATTTCGCCGACTACACCACACGCGTCTCCCATAGAGCTACGTTTTTGTGAATGCCAATTTTTCGTCATTTTTTTCATAATATTTTCGTTTAAACTAAAAATATCAACTTTAAACAGATATAAAAAAAAATTGATACAATGGATTTTTCTAATATTTTGAATTAATGTTAATTAATATATAAATATACTTCAGTAAAATTTTCAGATCTTAATACCAAATATTGATAATTTTATTAAACATTATATACAAAAAAACGAGAATTTTACGAAATATTCAAAGTCCTATTTTTTGTAGAAAAATAAATGTAACGGTTCCAAAATTTTATCACATATACATAGTACCTATATAAACTCCCAAAAAAAATTTCACGTCTCTAACTTAAAAATTGCTTGAGTTATCGTGAAATATTGAAATCGAATTCGTCGAAATTTGAAAAATGCCGTTTTTTCGTCATTTTATGGTCGTTTTCTCTACCGCTTAGGGTGAATTTTGAGAAAATCGAAAAATGACCTAAATAAAGTACCAACTACATCCACTTTGCTACCGGAAACATCAAACATATGCTATTCGTCATAATCGGAGCATTATTTCGGGTAGTAAAAGTGTCTTCATACTTAAAAAAAAAACAAAAAAAAAAAAAAAAGACACACATCATTGTAAAACCAATACATTCTTCGCTTCGCTCAGAATCTAATATAGCTTTTAAATAAAAAACGGTATAATATTTTGAAATTACAATTGAAAATTATTAAGGTTAGTCTGTAATACGGTCAGGGGCGTACCCAGGGGAATTTTGTAAAGAGAGATTTAAAAATCATATTAAATATTATTAAATTAAATTCTTATATTACTTATGAAATAATATATATACATAATACGTAGCATATAATATCTGTATTAAAAATAAATGTCAATTTTTATATTAGGTACAATTATTATTTGAGTGGGAGGTCTGGGTCCGAAATCTCCCCCTTGGGTTCGACTCTGAAAGTTGCAGTGATGAAACTCCTGTTAATTCTCTAATTAAATTTAAAACAAGTGTTTATTATTATACGTTGGATGTTATCATTAGGACTATAGACAATCGTTTTTAATCAAATCGTGGTATTTTTACTGATCTAAACTTTTTTCTTATTCACGTCTTAAAGATGCACCAAAAACTCTGTCACTTCCTCCAAATACATTTTTGGATATATCACAATGGTTGCCAGAATTAAATGTTGACAGCTTGCGGTCGGAATACTTGGCTTTTGCAGCAAGTTTTGAATCCTTGGACAGTAGTATCTATAATCCAGATACCCAATTAAGTACAGATGATGAAAAATGTGAAAATGATGAGGAAGTTATTAGTCAAAATCCTAAAGAATTTGGATTTTCTGCTCGAATGATTCAGCTAATTATTTTATTTGGTTTAACAGTTTCATTTCCAAACTTATATTTAGCATTTAGGGGGATGTGTACAATTCCGGCCACGTCTGCTTCTGCTGAACGTAAATTTTCCAAGGTAAAAAGAACATTTTATTATTTACCTAAAGTAAGTTTATACTTAATTAGTTCAATATGCAATATAAGTGCATATAGTAATTTAAAGTTTAGTAAGTTCCTGTATTTATACCATATATATCAATAAAAATAATTATTTATTAAACAATTAAATTTTTAAAGTCAACCTAAATTATAAAATTATATTTTATATAAAAATAATTATTAGAATGTAGAATTTAATTTCACTGTCACCCCAACATGTTGATGTGTTGTCACTATTAATTAATAACTATAAAATATAATATAGGTGATGTCATGTATATATATGTAACCGGTGGACAACAATAGTTCAAGATAGACTGGAATCACTAATGCTTCTTTCTTGTGAAAAAGATATAGAAATAGATTTGAATGAAGCTATTAACAGATTGGGAAGTTTGTCCAAAGTGCTGGAAGAATCCCTTCTATTTAAATAAATAATTATTAATTATATTATATTAATGTATAATGTATACAATATATTACAATAATTTCTTAATAAATTCGTGTAAGTATAAAATGTTAACAGTTTTACATAAAAATGTAATATGTATCCGTCTATAGCAAAATCGCTAAAGTCGTTGAATAAATAGGATAATACATTATTAATTTATTGGGTGGGTCCATTTTTTTACAGTTGTAACAGGGTTCAAAATTTTATCACCATGGAAAAAAATGCAAACCGTGGACAGTTTGTACTATCACAGGTAGTAACAAAATTTTCTATGGCGGACAGTTTGTACTATCACAGGTAGTAACAAAATTTCCTATGGCGGACAGTTTGTACTATCACAGGTAGTAACAAAATTTCCTATGGTGGACAGTTTGTACCATCTCAGACAGTAACAAAATGATCGATAGTTAACTCAAATAGTAAATACTATGTCATATTATATCGATTTTATATTATTAAAAATAAAAATCGATATCTGCTCGTATAAATTAAATGTCAACAAACTTTTATTATTAAAATACTTAAAAAGCTGACCGGGATCAGATACTGCTGTAGAAAAATAATACAGCTCTAAAGAGGATAGTGTTATAATTAAATTAAAATTTAAAAAAACGATTCCTAGTTAGTTTAAGTTAAAAGTATATGACACATTTTTTTAAATATTACACGTAAAGATATGACACAAGATTCAACAAATAAATAGTTATAATGATACAATAAATTTTTATAAATCAATTAATAATAAATTCTACATAAATTATTAAAACAGTAAAAATACGAAGTTATTATATATATTATATATCATTTTATTATATCTATATTTTATATTATATTATATTATTATATTTAATGTAATTATTTTATAATTTATATTGTTAAAAAAGTTAAAAGTTTGAGCCATTTTTTCTATCAATTTAAAATTATTTATTATTTTGATTAAACATTTTAGTCGCTTAACACACCTAATGTTACAAATATATCACTATTGGCTGACAAGTATATTTATATAATCATTTAATAATGAAAACCCACTATTGTAAAAGCCTCTGAGCAATAAATGTATAATTCATACAGGGAATTTTATATTCTAACGGTAAATATCAAATTTTCTTTGACTAAAACATAATAATATATCGATAGGTATATTAATATCGATATTTAGAATTACATTATATTGACCGTACAAAGTGTCCACGATCGGAAATTATTGTTTTATTTTAACCGCACAAAGTGTCCACCATGGGAAATTATCGTTTTTTTTTTTTAACCGTACAAAGTGTCCTCGATATGCAAATAAAACAATAGACAGTACAAAGTGTCCATTTACCATTCGAGTCATGGGAAAATATGATTGTAGTACATCTCGTAATGCCCATTCATAATCCGTTATATAATAATTGGCGCAAGATTTGGTAAAATACTATCCTTAATAAAAACGTAATACAGTGTCATATGCATTCCTAGATTTTGATTCCATCAATGGGAATATAATAGGTTTAGAATATATTGTATATAAAAAAATTAAATCAATTTTGTTTTATTTTGTATTATTACAGAAATTTACATTGTTTTGTATATTGCCATGTATACTTAATAGTTGATAGCCCATATTTGCTGGACCAACTTTGAAGTTAGCATCAGCATAAATTTCATCAATTGATTACCAAGAACTAATTGTATCAGGACTGGGCAAGCAAATATGATGCTTTTTTTACCATCAATGTCACGGACACCATTTCTAAATATTGTTATATCACAACAATCAAATCTTAATTAATTGTCCATTTTCAAAAAATTGTCTCTAGTTCTTGTAAATTCAAGAGCAATCGAGGCATCCATGATCTACAAGTTAAATGCATTAAAGACTCTGCGGTCGCCCATAAATAAATATTAGCTGCTTATTGGATGACTAGATACACATGTTTATTATTTATATATTTATTTTTATTCAAATTCTAAACTAATTATATTCACTATTAACTCACTTTCGACATTCTTCTTCATAAATGTGTTTTAGTAATACATATTATGAAACAGTTCTTTTTAATACATCTTTTAGCATACAAAGTTACGAACTGACTCTGTGTTATTATTTTCACGTTCATGGTTGGCTTGGAGTGAGGTGTTGTTAACCCTACACTGCATGCTGTATCATCTATGATACAAACGGGAGTGAGTTACTAAGGTGGTTATTTCTGGTTGTTAACAATTTAATATTGAATAATTCAATTTGAAATCGTTATCAATTGGTGATTCTAGGGAACATGGTTGCACTCTAACGGAATAGATAAGAATTATTGAAATGTAGATAGTGTACATACTACATAGGATTAATCTATAGCTATGGTTGTTTTTTGTTTATTGTTATATTTTTTAATTTGGTGTTCCAAGCATCGATATCTGAGCTTTTTTTCCCACAGTAAAATGTATAAAATGAATATGCAGATGTGCCTGTAATTCTATATTGACGAACTACAATCCATGAATTATTATTCTGAGACAAAGTCTCACTAACTACCATCTAAGATTTTTCCATCTCTATCTTTCCTACTGTCTCATAAAATTGTATTTCTTCACTTGAGCAATTTTATTTACTTTCAGCTACAATATCTACTTCATTTACAATTATCTATTATCATAGAAAAAGTTATAAACATCTTCCTGATAAAATCAATATCACAACATTGGTCCTCCACTTTACATGGCTCATGCCAACCTTTCATATGAATACCAATTGTAAAATTAGGAAAATATAAAATATAAGATAATAAACAGTATACTTTAATACTTTTTATTATACAGTAGTGTACTTTTAAAAAGTATATAAATTATATATTTATCATAACAAAAAATCGGGACCGTAGCTAGGCACTGGCAAGAGGGCTCTTGCCAGGGGCGCAACATTACCAAAAACGCAAATTTTAGTTACATTTATAAATAAAAATTTATGTTTTAATTTTTTTAATGCAATATTATTGTACATAAAAATATTAAGGAAGATAAACATTGTATTAATAATATTATAAAACGAAAGTATAAAATTAACAAGTTTAAATATAATTTATAAACTACTATGCGCATGAGTAATCGAATTCGAATAATAGGACGATTTTAAATTTTAAACCAAACACAAATTTCCGAAATCCGATCGCTATCAGCCGATTAAATATCGTTAATGCGTGCCTAGCCTTATTATTTGAATTGGATAACAAATTGAGAAGTGGTAATTAGAATATTTTTGTGTATACCAGTAACTACAGCTTCATGCGAAAGGAGTTTTAGTAAGCTAAAAATTATAAAGAATTATTTATGTTCGACAATAGGACAAAGTCGTCTAACAAGTATGACTATATTATCAATCGAGAAAGATCTAGTTGATCAATTATCATTTGATGATGTCATAGATGATTTTGCAGCTATTAAGTCCAGAAAAGTGCAATTTTAATATTTTATACATTTTTTAAATAATTAATTGGTTAATAAATAAATTAATTTATATTTAATAAATAAAAACTTTATATCTTATTGTTTCTATTTATTTTTAATTGTTTAACAGTTCAATGGTTTTATTTTTATGATAATATTATATAAGAAAAATAAGGTATACATTTTGGGGCGCAAATTTAAATCTTTGCCAGGGGCGCTATAACCCCTTGCTACGGCCCTGCAAAAAATATTCTAATATAAATGTACGTATCATTATTTACTATAAATTAAATATTAAATACAATTATATTATTTCAATACGTTATTATATAAATATATAAATTTTTTATTTAATACATAGAATTATTATAAATACATTAGATGCCACTACTTAAAATACTACAACACACACTATAAACGCTACAAATTGTTATAAATATATCAATTAATAAAACCCGTAATATACGGGAATTTTCCTTTATTTTAACTATCTGTGATCTGTTCCGTTGTCCTGACCACTCTCTTCGGACACCAAAATGTTCCGTTTTTTCATACGTGTCTCATTTACATATTACAGTTTATAAAATTTATGAAAAAAATATATATTATATATTATAATTTTCTTATAATTCAAGTTTTTTCTTAATAATTTATTGGTATAATATAAAACAGTGGTTTTCTAACCCTTTTTGTTTGGCGACCATGTCATGTCATGTCAATTATGATATTACGTTGAATATATTACATTATATAAATTTAAATATTTAATATATTATAATATTTTTGAGTTTAAACTTTAAAAATAATATAAAGATATTTATTCGCAACTGATATAAATTCACTGATATAAATTATAGGTTGACGTAATAACATATATACTGTGTTTCAAAAGAGAATATACCGCTCGACGGATGAATTGATGTCCGGCGGCGCGCATCTCCCACCATTTACCGTAATTTCCGACTAGCGCGCTCACGCCGACCGGCGACAGTGGTTCGCTGTACACCGCCGAAGCCGATAAATGGATGGTAGCTTAAGGGCGTTTTCACTTGCCGATATTACCGGCCAATATTATTTACAATTTCATTTATATATTATAAAATTTTAAAATTATATAATATAATATATAATTATTTAAAAGTTTTTCTTAATTTAAAATATGAGCTTCCCCTATGATATAATAACACTCTCTCGTGTCTTAAAATCCTCTCGTGTATGGGCCTAATAGAATTAGTAGAGGCGAGGCCTGGTCTGTGGGACAAGAACAGTGACAAGTATAAAGATAAAATAAAAAAAAAGAAATTATGGAAAGAAGTATATGCTTTTTTACAAATTTCTATTTCTATTTTTTAATAGTTTTCCATAGATGTATAGCTAAATTTATAAGATATTGTGTCTGGCATGTCTTTTATATATAAGTTAAAATGTAACAGTGCTAAAACTGAACCCTGAGGTAGACCGTTCTTGCTAGTATAGGATTTGCTAGTTATTTCTCCAAGAGTTATCTTAAAATATCGATTTTTTATCATGTGTTTTAGTAATTTTATTAGTTTAACACTAGGTATCCCTTCTTTTATTTTGTACAAGAGACTATCAAGCCACAAAATATTAGACCATACACGAGAGGATTTTTTGACGGATTTGGTCTGACGGACTAAATACTTAGGTCCTCGATGGATTTGGTCCGTCAGATTAGGTCTTACGTTGTGTCCACTAATGTTAAAATAAAAGTCCGTTATTTTTCGCGGAGCGAATCCACCAGCGAACCAAGTCCGGTGGTTAGTGAAGGAAATCCGTCAAATTTTGTGCTGAGGACTTAGTCCTTTGGTTTTTTAAATCATTCTGAAAGATCTGCGGATTTATACGACGGATTACAGCCGGTTTATCAGTTTTTATTATTGTTATGTTATCTATGAATTGGTGTTAATTAAAATTTGTCTTTGATGTCTGGACGCACTCAGACAACCCTTTTTCGCAGTCTTTTGAGCACATCGCGGTAGAAGGCTTGATTAACGGTCTTTCCAGATGGTACGAACTCTTTGTGAACGACCCCTCGGCTGTCGAAGTAAGAAATCAACATGGTTTTCACTTTGGACTTGCTCATTCTCGCCTTCTTTGGTCTTGGTGCCCCCAGAAACAGCCACTGTTGGCTCTGTCGTATTGTTTCCTGGTCATATTGAAAGAACCAACTCTCATCACCAGTAATGACTCGATCGAGAAGGGTAGGATCATTTTCTACCTGCTCCAGACAGTCTTCAGAGACGTTCATTCGATGGGCTTATTGCTCGTGTGAAAGGTTCTTCAGTACCATCTTCGCGCACAGCTTTCTCATGCGGAAATCTTCAGTCAAAATTTTTCTTACCGTTTCCCGGTTCATATTCAACTCGTCAGCTACCATTCGGACGGTCAGGCGGCGATCTTGGCGGATTAGGGCGCGCACACGCTGCGCATTTGCTTCCGTTCTCACTTGAAATGGTCTTCCACTCCGCACCTCGTCCTGGACGCTCTCACGGCCATTTAAAAAATTGGAATGCCACCGATACACTTGACGACGACTCAGGGCATCACTTCCGAACACTTTGACCACTTTTTCATAAGTTTCCGTCGCGGATTCGCCGAGTTTCGCACAAAATTTTATCGCGCACCGCAGTTCTACATTTCACTGTTCCATTTTCATGACGAGCACCCGTTACACGTTGTTACAAAACACTGCACAGCTGACGGAGAAATGATCGCACGAGGGTCGTCAAGGTCTCAATCATGATATTAGGATTACAGTATTACTGTGAAGAAATTTCAGGTTCGCAGTGTTACCACGAGCTGAGAAAAAAAATTGGTGACATTACTTAACAAATGAATTTCAATGACTTTGTTTAATATTATTATAGAATTTCTTTATAAACTATATTCATTGTATCTTTTTTGTTATTTGGTATTATTTGTATTTTTAACTTTTCAAAAGATCTAACTCTGGACATAGCAACATAAAGTTGACCATGACTAAACACAGGTTGGGGTAAATACAATCCTACTCTATTTAAAGTTTGACCCTGTGCTTTGTTTATTGTCATAGCATAAGCTATTCTTATCGGAAATTGACGTTTGGTAAATGAAAAGGGAAGGGTAGAATCTGACGGGGTCAAATCAATCCTAGGCAATATAATGCGCTGACCAGTCCCTTGACCAGTTATAGATTCCAAGTCTAAAGAATGATCGTACATATTTCGTACAATAAATCTCGTGCCATTCATCAGATTGGCCACAACATTTAAGTTCCTCAAGAGTATTACGATGGTACCTTGCTTTAGTACCAAACTATGCGGAGGTAAACCACTTAAATGTAAACTATTTAAAAATTCTGTAGAAAACAGAAAATCATCACATTCTTTTGTTACTGTATTTAACGTTTTAACGTTTTTTCTTGCCCTGGCAACATATTGACAATTGCATTATTTATTTCATCACAATGTTCATTTTTAGGTGCAAGAATAGCAAATTGTGAAAAAATAGACACATTTTCTAAATTAAAAATAAAATTTCCAAATACGTCCTTCATTATATTGCTTGATAATAACGATGGTTTTATTTCAATTGAATATTCGTCCGAATCAGGATTTATTAGTGGGTATTCGCCATTTCCAATTTGTAACAAAAATTTTGAAAATTCAATTTCATTTTGGGTTACTCGCATATTTCTAAATAATTTAAGAATTTTTAAATGTGGCCATATCGGAGAATATTTTATACAGTTTTGTATTGTAAGCTGTCTAGAGCCATGTGGGACAACTGGTAAAACTTGTTTAAAATCTCCTCCCAAGACAACAACTTTCCCACCGAAGAAAACATCGTTTTCCATTATGTCTTTTAATAATCGATTAACAACCATTAACGCATATGCACTTGCCATAGGAGCTTCGTCCCAAATAATAAGTTTTGATTTTCGAATAGTTGATGCCTCTTTGCTATTAACCTTCAATTAGGAAACTGAAGTATCTGTCAAAATCAAAGGTAATTTAAATCGACTATGTACTGTGCGACCTCTGGGTAACAACATTGCTGCTATTCCAGTCCAAGCAACCGGAATGACATCATAACCCATTTCTGTACAATTGTTAATGAGGCATTTGTAGACGAATGTTTTCTCTGTACCACCAGGTCCATCAATAAAATATGCGTTAGGGACTTTTGTATTTTCAAGACTCACACATTTCATAATAGTATTTATAATATCACGTTGTTCTTGATTTGCACTATCAATTAAATCACGTTGAACAGATAATGATAATGTATCTTGATTTGATTCGCTATCTATAACAGCAGCATTATATTCTGGTAAACCAATTGATGTCAATGACTGACCATGCAATTTTAATGTCGCTGAAATATCTAATAAAGTTTTTTCATAAGCAATAGTGGCATTAGAAACTTAAACTAAAATTTCCAGTGTCAACAGAGCCAGAAAAAATAAATTACACATTACAGCACCATAACCATAATCTACAAATTCATTAAGATCATTAGATCTGTACAGACGAAATGTATGACCTGGATAAAGTCAATTAATACATTCAAGTTCGACGTGACCAGCATACTCGCCTTCTAAGTTCATCAAATGTTCATAATCATTATAATTATAAATAGGTAACCTATACGAAAGATCACCTATAACAACGTCTTTATACACATCCCAATTATTTATCACCAAGTTGACAACACTCAATCGAATATCTCGATGTTTTTCTTGCGTGCCAAATATTACATATGACACGGAACGAAATAAACAATTTCCATCACCTACTTTGGGAATTAATTGATATTCCATTTTAAATGAAAACGATATAATATATAATAATATATAATAATAATATATAATATAATAATAATATATAATATATAATATATAATAATAATATACAGGAGCGGACTGGGTAAATATTTCAGGCCGGGAATTTTTTTTGCCAAGCCAAAAATTAACAGAGGACTAACGATTTGGTTAAAAGTAGGTTACAAAAAAAAATAATAATGAGAAAAAAACCTTTATTATTTAAAAAAATATTTGTTTAAAGATGTACACTGTACGGTTTACACATAGTATACTACTCGTATTTACTACCTATATGTATATTAATAATTCTTAAATTAATTATAATTACATTTTTACATAATTAGGTTTTTTTTCATGACTTCACTAGTTTCCCCGATTATGTCAATTAAAATATCGTCATCTATAGAAGCTAATGTTCGCTTTTCCACTGATATTAACATAAACGCTTCAAATTTTCATTACTTAGAGTATTTCGCAATCTATTTTTTATGAATTTTAGTGTTGAAAATGACCTCTCACATGCTACATGTGTTACTGGTAGAGTTAAAAGATAATTATAAGCCAAAGATAAATTTGTATACGCATTATTACTATACACATTGTATTTGATTAATAACTTTAAACAACAAGCACAATTTTTGCATGTTTTACAAGTCATATTGAATCCGGTAGTTTTATCGGTTTCTTGGTCTTCATCTTCAGAATCGAAATTTTCAAAATCATATTCATCTTCAACTGATTTTTTTAAGTTATCCCAATTATTACCAAAACTTATTAATTCTTCTCTTAATTTTTGAAGGAATTCTTCTAAACCATCATTCACTGTAAATCTGATTAAATTTTGAGAGAGAGTTCTTAAAGCTGCTTTTGGTAAACCATGTTTAAAAATATTGAAATTCACTGGGGATAGAAGCGATAAATCCATGTATAATGGACTATTATTGTTCACAAATCTTGAATTCATACTTTCAACTATTTTATCCATCACCTGATTATGGACTTCAACAGTATATTTTTGTTTCGCATCATTAATTGGGT
Organism: Tetraneura akinire; assembly: GCA_021307375.1. Lineage (NCBI taxonomy): Eukaryota > Metazoa > Arthropoda > Insecta > Hemiptera > Aphididae > Tetraneura > Tetraneura akinire. The sequence continues at coordinate 778,700 of JAIUCT010000061.1, forward strand.
CATCGTTTAATAATTCATCAGTCATTCGTTTTTTTTTCCTTAATCGTTTGATTTTGAATTGTTCTTGAAGATAAATTTCATTATCCAAATCTTACAATTCTAATTGATTATTTACCCATTCGACAAATGTATTACTTTTTGTGATGTCTTTGTTAGACTTGGAAGTGTTTGAGGTTAGAGTATTAAGTATTAAAGACAGAACAACGATGTTGCTCGCACGATGTTTGTTTTATTAATGACGACAACTGAACAACAACATTATTGATAACTAGATTATTATTATTAATATTATCTGTTATATAACATCTCTCTCCTTTAGTTAACAATATTTAAGTTTTATGTTTTATTACATTACAAATACAATATAATACATTTTTATGGAGATTTTTTTATAAATTATAATAGTACAACAAAAATATAACAAGCATTATCTTATTACAAAATTCATGGATATAATCTTAAAACTAACAAATATAATTTACTATAAATAATAACTTAATTACTACTAATAATTATTTATTTTCATATAATTTTTTTAAATGAAATGTATTTCTTCTATATATCACCTATACTGACCAAGTAAGACCTTGGTGTCTTTAAGTTTTTTAATAATTATACCTTTTACCCACTCTGCTTTTTTTATATCTCTCACCAATACTTTTTCACCTCTTTTAAACTCATTTCTCTTTCTTGTCATTCTATCATAATAATTTTTCACTTTTCTTTTCTTCTTAATTATATCTCTCTTTGCCACTACTAATTTTGGCTTTAGTAATTGTTCTTTTATCGGTAATTTGGTGTTAATCATCCTTGACATCAATAGTTGTGCTGGGGAGTAAGAAGTTCCTGATATAGGTATGTTTCTGTAATTAAGTAGAAATAATTGTAATTCTTTTTTTTCAACCATACATTTTTTTATCATCTTTTTCGCAATTCCAACATATTTTTCTGCCAGCCCATTACTCCTCGGATAATTTGGGCTTGAAGTTGTAATCTTAAATTTATATTCTATACTAAACTAATTAAATTCATTGCTGTCAAATGGTACATTATCTGCTATTAATTCCATAGGAATACCAAACCTACAAAAAATATTCTTACAACAATTTATAAAACTTGAACTATTAGCACTTTTGACTTGTATTACTTCCAACCACTTGGAGTAATAGTCAACCAATATAAAATATTCCTTTCTAGCCCAATCTGCAATGTCTACTCCTATTTTAGAAAATGGGAAGTTTGGAATGTTATGTTGAATTAAGGGCTCTTTCATGTTATTATAAGGATATCTTTGACAAATATCACAGCTTAATACAAGATTATCTATATTAGAGTTAATTCCTGGCCAATAGCAATGTTGCTGTGCTTTTAATTTTGTTTTATTTACACCCAAATGTGTCTCATGAAGTAAATTTAGCATTTCACTTCTTAGTTTCTTTGGAACTAATAATCTATTATTACAATACAATAAATCACCTTCCACTGTTATTTCATTTCTCAGTTTATAATAATGTAGTAACTCTGTGTTACCTTCTACTTTTTTAATACTTCTAGGCCATCCATTTTTATAATACTCTACAACAACTTTTAATACCTCATCTTCTATTACCTCTTTTTTATATTCGTTTAATTTATTTTCACTAAATTTTATTTCTCCAATTTTTACTGTATGTATTACATCATTCATACTTTCATCATCTCTCTCTTTAACATTGTCTATATAGTTACGACTTAACAGGTCTGCTATGTACATGTATTTCCCTGGTAAATATACAAGCTCAAATTGATAAAGTAATAATTTCATTCTTAATCTTTTTATTCTATTATTTTGTATTTTATCTATGGCCTTTTTTATAATGCTGACTAACGGCTGGTGGTCCGTATGGATAACAATATTTTTGTTTCCATATATATAATTATGAAGTTTTTCACAGGAAAAAGTTACTGCAAGTAACTCTTTTTCTATTTGCGCATAAAATTTTTCTGTCTCTGTCAGTGACCTCGATACAAAACAAACTGGTTTTTTATTTTTCAGGAGACAACAGCCAATTGCATTTTGTGATGCATCACATTGTATGACAATTTTATCATTGGGGTCAAAATTAACTAATGTAGAAGCATTACAAATTAACGTTTTTATTTCCTTTAACACTTTTGAATAAGTTTCATTCCATTCCCATACTTTGTTCTTTTTTAACAATTGTCCTAACGGTGAAACTATCTTTGACATGCTAGGTATAAAATCTCTCAAATAATTTACCATGCCCAATATTCTTTGTAGTTCTATATTGTTTGATGGATCTTTTAATTCATTTATTACTTCTACTCTTTGTGGATCCGGTCGCATTCCTTTTTCATTAAATATGAACCCCAAAAATTTAACCTCACTTTTACAGTACTGAATTTTTTTCCTTGTTAAATTTAATATTATTTTCTTTTGCTATTTTTACTACTTGTTCTAGTTTAGCGTCATGCTCTTCTTTAGTTTTTGCACATATTAATATATCATCAAAATATATTACTATGTCTTTCACATTAGCAAAATATTTACTTAACAAACTCATGAATATTTCTGGAGACACATTTAATCCAAATGGTAACCTCAGAAATTTATAATTACCAAATAGGCTACTAAAACAACATAACTTACTAGACTCTTCATCCAAACCAATATGCCAAAATCCATCTCTTAGATCAATCACTGTATAATATTTATTTCCTTTTAATTTAGGTATTATTTCTTTTAGCGTTGGAATAGGAAATTTAACTACTTTCAGTGCTTTATTTAAATCTTATGGGTCAAGACAGATACGCAATTTCTTATTTGGCTTTTCTACTATAACTATATTAGATAACCAATCTACCAGTTCACTAACTGGCTCTATTATTTTGTTTTTTACTAATTGATCTAAAGTTTCTTTTAACCTATTTTTTATTGTTATTGGTACTCTTCTTGCTGTGTTAATTTTTGGACTAGCATCATCCTTTAAAATTAATTTATATTTTTCAGGAAATAATCCTATCCCTGTAAACACATCTAAATTTTCTCTTATAAACTGACTTTCTCTTTCATTTACCATTCTTACTCTTTTTACTAAATTCAACAATTCTGAACCTAATATTGCCTTTATTTTCCTTGTCCTTTTTTCTAGTGTCTTTTCATCATTTATAACTATAAATTTCCCTTTACCTCATTAGTATTATTAACTTTACACTTAACCCATATTATTCCCATTGGTTTCAATAGAAATCTTCCAAATGTTTCAATTTTAATTTCACACTTTTCTATAACTGGTCTTGGCATTAATTCCTTGTATAAACTATATGGTAAAATACTAATTTCAGCACCTGTGTCTAACTTAATTTCCACATTAATATTATTAATTTGTATTATCTCAGTCCACTCATTATTTTTCATTTGATGTGTCTTCACTTCCTTTTTTATAATATTATTTACCACTAAATAATTATCGAAACTATCAACTGTCTCTTCCATTTTATCATTATCTCTAATATCCGCTACTCTTACTTTCTTTTTTTTTACTCTTACATCCTATTGCGAAATGATTCATTTTATCACATAGTATACACTTTTTTCCAAATGCTGGACAGTTTTTAGGTCCATGCTCAATATTACATTTTTTACACAGATATTTGTTTACATTTTCAAAACCTTTCTTATATCTATTATTACTATTTACCATATTTTTATTATATTTTTTATTACCTTTGAACACTTTCTGTTGTTGATGCATGTTATTCACCTTCACTTCTGTTTTGTACACTGACACATTATTTTTACCCGTTGCTGTTGTTTCAATTTCTTGTCTATTCTTCTCTGATAATTCTATGGCTTGACAAAATTCAAGCGTTTCCTCTAGGCAAAAATTTTTTTCTAATAATTTTTGTTGTGTTTCTTTGTTTTGAATTCCTAGTACAATTTGTGTGCATAATAACTGTTCTTCCGCTTCTTTGAACTGACAGTTTTTTACTAATTCTTTTAGGTCTGTATAGAACTTATCAAACGGTTCTGTCACATTTTGTTTCCGTTGAAAAAATTTAAATTGAGACATTACCAAATTTCTTTTTGGTATACACCGTTTCTTTAATGCATCTAATATTGCAGTTACAGACTGTTCATTTATTTCATCTTTAATTTTCCTTGCATCTGCTCCCATTAAGTTCAATAATCTAGCAACTTGAATTTCTTTTGCTTTTTTCGTTGTTTCTGTTGTCGTAAAGAATATGTCTACTTCTTGTCGAAATACATCGATATTGGCTTCTATATTACCTTCCAACTTCAACGACGCTGTTTTCTCGTATTCCGACATTATTAATTATTATTAGTATAGAACGATTTCTATGTATTAAACACTTAAAGTTTTATTATATTTTATTTAAACACGCACTATACACTACTACATTTTGTCGTTATGTATTATACAAAAAACAATCCTTTCGTCTGCGCCATGTGATTTATTTGTTAGACTTGTGTTTGAGGTTAGAGTATTAATTATTAAAGACAGAACAACGATGTTACTCGCACAATGTTTGTTTTATTAATGACGACAACTGAACAACAACATTATTGATAACTAGATAATTATTATCAATATTATCTGTTATATAACACTTTTAGCTATTATATTTTCCATGTCTCTTTGGTATTTAACTATTTGACTCAGTGCAGATTTTACCATTTGTTGACATTTCAGAAGGTCTAATCCACTGGTTTGTAAATATCTAGATAGTGGGGCCGTTATACTAAAAATATTCATAAATATGTGTGCCGTCAAAATAGTCTCATACTTTAATAGTAAATCTAAATAATTGTTTGCTTTTGCTCTTATATCAGGTTTAAATTTTTCCTGTTGAACAACTTTAGTGAAAGCAATTATCAAGTCTACATACATAGAACTTTTTGGATTTCCAAATGTTCCAAAAATTCTCTCAACAGCAGTCTGTTTTGATGACCACCTAGTTTCTCCAATGGTTTGAAGACGCTTATTTCGACTGTGATCTGAATTTGTCTTGCTGACTTCATTCCAAATATCCATTCTCAAATAGGATTCTTTAAAAAATACAGCACAACTATTTAATAAAGTAAAAAATGATACTACTTGGACAGGATTTTTCGTTGCATCGCAAATTACAAGATTTAAAACGTGACTATGACACCAAACATGAACTTGTTCAGGCGATAATTTACTTAAATGTGAAGTGAAACCATTATATACTCCTCGCATATTGGACACTCCATCAGTAGAATTTCCTATACATTTCGTTAAATCCAAGCCAACAGAAATCAATTCCTCTTTTAGCAGTTGAGCCATACTTTTACCACTTGAATTATGAACACACTTAACAGCAAAAAATTTTTCATTAATTATATCATGAAAAACGTATCTAATAACTATTGAACATTGATCCATAACTGAAACATCTTGGGTAGTATCAATAAGAACAGAAAAGAATGAAGCATTTTGGACTTCAGTAGCAATTGTACGTTTAATATTTGATGCAATTTCATTTATAACAACTTGAACCGTATTTTTGGATAAAAAAATTAAAAAGATTCCACGACCTCTCTTATTTTGTTTTTGTTTTATTTCATTTTTATTGATGATAGTATTGAAGTGTTCGCAAATGATAGGATCATATTTACTGAGCAATATCATTATTTCCAAGAAATTTCCATGGTCTAAATTATGATCGTTTAAAGAGTATGTTGCTTCATTTCTTTTACCTCTATAGCTTAAACCTCGTTTTCCAATTAACTTTATAACAGCGATAATTCTTTCAAAAATTTGACGATTTTTTTATATTTTGTTTTTTTTTATTCGGTAAATTTGAAAATAACAGTGAATCTATATCTTTGTTTTGAGCTTTTAAGAAATAAGATTCGGAAGAGCGTGAATGAACTATGCTACTCTCATGCTCTTTGATTCGTTGATTAACATGTTTCCAATCAGATACTCCCTTAGTAAATGAATTCGATTCAGAAGCAAAAGCCAAACAAACTGAACAAAATAGTTGTTTTGATGATTCATCAAATGTTAGCCATAAACGATTTGTTCCGTTTTCTCGAAGAAAAATTTTATTAGAATTGAATGGGAGGCTAGGATCTTTTGGTTGACAAGGGTGGTACTTGAAGAAATGAGATAAAACTGTTGAACTTGGCTTTATGAACTTATTAAAAACTACTGGAGGACTAACAGATGTCAAGCATAGAACTTCTAAAAAAAAAGTACAAATTTCAATCAAACCAAGTTCATAAAACGTATAATAAAATTCAAATTTTACTAATAAGTATTACTATTTATTTAAAAAAATTAAGATTAAAAAATTATTAACATTTATTTGTTAGTATTTATTTTTTGTTATTAAAATAATAAAATGTATCACTCATATTATAATGACTAAGAATTATGATAGTAGCTACTTACCAGAATTAGAAACAATTACTTCATCATTTTCTGACATTGATACGTTTTCAATATTTTCATGGATACCTATCAATATTTTCAAAGGCAATCATATAAAATCATGAATAGCCAATATACATTATTAATTTTTTTAAATTTACTACATAATGCATATTAACATACCTGAGCTTGGTTTTTCAGTTTCCATAGTATTTTCCTTTTCATATGCTGAATTAAAAAATTAATTAATTTTCTTATAATTCTTGCTGGAGTCTAATAGAAGTTTTTTATTTTTTTCTCGTTCTCTAGCAGCACCACCAGCACATTTTTTTTATCCGAATTCATTTTCAATATAATAAATTTAAAACAGAATTGTGTACGTTAAATCTTAAATGTATAATGTACATATAATATTACAGTATAAGTACAGACAATACAGTAAACTGTAATATTGTATAATACTATAGTTTCATTTAACGCAAACAAATATAATAAAACACGGGAATTACCACATCACATTACAGTTTACACTTTTACAACAATGTATTTGCTATATACGGCTGCGATAAGTGCGAGCATCAGGCTCTATGTGTGTCGTGTGGTGTCGTTGTTATTTTAGTATATTAGTATATTACAAATAGCCTATTTACCTATAACAATTAATAATATTATAGTTTATAAATAAATCACCTAGCAAGATGTTGGGCGTAAATTATATCTGTACATGAGTCATCCAACATTCATTTTATCTACTTGGTATTTCCACCACGTGATACGACGGTTATTTAAATGAGGCTGTTAGCGCCTTATCGTCTTATAAACCGCAATTTTATTTATATTATGTGAATTATATATACGTTTTTACACGGAATGATTTTTAATTTCTAAAATATTATCAGGCCATTTAATCTATTATTGTAACGGGCCACCGGGATTTGTCCCGGTGTCCCGCCAGGCCAGTCCGCCCCTGATAATATATAATATATAATAATAATTATATTAATAATTTTCAATAATAATGCGTAAAAACGAAATCGAAAGATGATGACGACAACGACGACGATAACGGAACAGTAAAATACGCGTGTGCACGATGCCACAGCCAAAATGATAAAACAAAATAATGTTAGGTTAGTACTATAGTAGTAACAGAGGGGTTCAACTCATAGCTGTATTGGTAATATCCATAGAATAACTCAAAAGAGAATCACTCGCTGCGCTAGTATACCAAATATCATAGCATAAACAATGTTCTATTCGTTTCCTTCATGACTAAAATGTTTTTTTCTGCGAACGTGCTAATGTGTTATACTGTTCCTTGTCAGTCGTATAACGACTTAACGCGATTTAAATTGCTCTTGTGAATAATTGAATTTTCTTGTTATTTTCATACAATTATTGGTTATTCTACTATAGTACTATTTGTTATTATTTACATTGACTTTTAAATTATTTGATATAACTATTTTAGTTTTGATATAACTTGTAATAATGCCTTTTAATAAGTGTTGTGTTTTAGGGTGCAAAAGTGATGTTACGGTAAAAAAACATTGTTTTCCTTTGAACGATAGTGAGTTTGTGTTGTGGGTGCAGAGGACAGGAAATGAAAAGTTGGAGAGTCTATCGAAAGAGTATGTAAGAAAGACTTATTTGGTGTGTTGCAAACATTTCAGTAGTTCCTGTTACAGTAATGGTACTTCTCGGTTGAAAAAAGGCTCATTGCCTTGTTTGTCTTTACCAGAAGCTATACCAAGTAATTAGATATATTTCCATGTTTGTGTGCAGAAATTGTTATCTTATGTTTTTCTTCACTTATGAATTTTATATTATAGGAAATAAAAATTTTTATTATAATATGTTTTATAACTATTTTAATCATTGACAGGCGGTCGACGTCATCAACGAATGCCGCTATGTAACCATACGGCTAACTTAAATGTCTAATAACTATGTAAATAATTATTTTTTTTTGACTTTTCTCTTTTGATGGCTCATTTGCTCACCGAGTACTTGCATTAGAAAAAAAAATTATGAAAATCGGTCCAGTAGAACTTCAGATATAACTGTCATAAGAAATCGCCTCACGTTTTAATAATATATAAAGAAAAATTAAGATTATTATTAGTTAGGATTAGTTTTAATAACTTAATTTAATTAATTAACTCGGATTAATTTTATTTTCAGTAAATTTAATATAATTTTAATTTTGATTTTAATTTTAATTTAATTTAATTTAAGTAATTCGAGTTAAAAAAAAAAAAAATTAAATTTAGTTAGACGTTATATTTAAATTTCAGGTTAGTGTTAAGTCAAGGCCTAGGTTAAGTGGAAAGTTTGTGGTCGCGCGCGATTATTTTAAGAAGTAGTATGGCGGCAACGGAGGGCACTCAAGGGAATGCCGTGTCGCTTTTATACACGAGTTGTGTTGGGGGGGGGGTCCGGTGAATCCCTTATTTCAACAAGACTGTTCTGTGGTGGTTCCGTCGGGAATGCCAGGAGAGAGCAGTGGTCGCGAAGATAGGATAGGTTCGGAGGATTTCTTGGGTAGGATGTTGGCTCTGGGTAACAGACTTGCCCAGATTATCTCGGTTGAGAGGGAGAAGAGGAAAATATCTCAGGCGACGCACCAGGAATTTAGGGAGTTAAAGCTCGACTATGAGGATTTGATAGGCACTCTGGTTAGGGAAAATCTCGATCTAAGAGAAAGAGTGGCAGAGCGTAGGGCATCTGAGGTGTCGGATAAGAGGAAGCCGTGCGTGGGGGCCGCTGCGCCATTGGAGGGAGGTCTGTGGTGGTCTCCGGGTCGGTGGAGGTCGACTCCGATGCTAGTGGGAACAAGAGGAGAGCGAGGAAGACAAGGGCAGAGAGGATGACGAACAGGTTAAAGAGGTTAGGGAACGTCCAGCGCCTATTCCGACGAAGGGACTTTTGAGATCGTTAGGAGTAAGAGGGTTTCAGCAAAGGAGAAAGAGAGCAGGAAGTTGGAAGAGCTGAAAACAAAAAATCCACAGAGAGCGTTCATCGTATCTGTGGCAGGAGAGAAGATCGAGGAGGTGAAGAGAAAGCTCTGGAACGAGATATTGGCTAAAGTAGGTGCTCCCAAGGTAAGGGGTACAAATACCCTGCCTAGGGGAGACATCGTTCTTCGACCGAGCAATGACAGAACCTACGAGGCCCTGAGAGAGATGGAGGCGGCAGGAAAGCTCGGCGTTAGGGAAGAGAGGCCGAGATGGCCGAAAGTCTTGGTTTACGACGTAGAGGTGACCGGTCAAAATATCTCCGCAAAAATATCTTCGGTCAAAATATCTCCAACTGTAAGATTCTTATATAGTAGAACATTATTACGTAACACCGACACTCCATTATCTCTCAAAATGAAAGAGGGTGACAGTATAACCTAACCTATATAGGCCCAGATACAAATTTTTTATGGGCCCCTATATAGTATCTTTTGATTATATTATATTTGTATACTGTTAATGTACACATTTAAGAAATACGAGTATATAAATAATTATACTCTTATTCATCCAATGCAAATATTGGTACAGTATTAATATAAATAATAATATACATTAAAAATAATTTATAAAATATAATAATTTATTAAGTATTCTTAATCACATTTTCACTTGTATCTTATTTTATAAAATATTCATAAAAATAAAATGGTCGTTAATAATAAATATAATAATAATGATATAATAATAGTAATAATAATAATCAGGGCCGTTGAGAGTTTTTTGGGGGCCTTTAAGCTAAATTCCCCTAGAATGCTTAGCTTAGGGGCGGTTAGCATCTCCCGTTATTAAATTACCTTCGCAAATTTTAGTTTTTATTTAAATTAAAATAATTTTAAATTCTTATTTTATTAAAATAAATGTAATTTAATTTGCGTTTTAGTACCTTTAAGCTCCAAATGCTCCAATAAGATTTTGAAATAATTACTAATATAATAATATAACAATATACACTCCAAGACACACAAACCTTTTATTAATGTTTAAAAATAGTCTATAATTATCATATTTAATAAATAGTTGTAAATGTTATGAGAATAATAGGAATCTAGGACATTTGATTATTATCAGAGTTTAAGATAATATAGAAAATACCTACATTTAATTTTAAATTTTTTAAAATTAATTTTTATTAAAACTTTAATTAAACATTTTTTTCCTTGCTTTCATTTCTGCAAAGCTATCTATAACATCGTTATAATCTATAGTTTTTGCCAATTTGTGTTCTATAGAAAGTAATATTAAATGGTTAAGTCGGTTTTTCTCTGTTGTTGAACGTAAGTAATTTTCACCAGTTTCAATTTACTGAACGATCTTTCTCCTGTTGCAATTGATGTAGGAATGGATGCCAGAATTCTATAAATTTCTATTAAATACATATTTGTGGAAGTATGTTTTGAAGTCCTTTTTTTCTTTTATATATTTGGTTAAGTATAGATATTGAAGCACTATTTTCAACGTGTAATGAAATTTTTGATTCTCTATGTACTTTATAAAATATTCTTAGTTCTTCCTTTAACGTTTTAGCGCAAATATCATTTGGATATACTTTAGATATAATATCTGCACTGTGTGATAAATTTTCATCACTTGGTTCAGAATATGGTGGAATAATAATTGAAGAAAATATATATGAAATTTCGGCATAAATGCAGTTTAGTTCCCGGAAGCCTTTTTCAAATTTTTTTTTTGAATTATATGTACTTTCTTATGCTAAAAACGATGGTTAGGTTAGATTTTGGGGGTCGGACTTACTTTTGAAGTTAGAAGGAAAAACTTCATTTACTTCATTTTTTAAAAAGTGCAATAACTTCGTGAATTTTTAATTTTTTCCAAATATTTTTTCTCTAAAATAAGTATTTTTGTATGCATAGAAGAATGGTGCAACCCAAATTTTAATATCATACTTACTTTTCAAGTTATAAGCAATAACTTCATTTTCGAATTTTTTTTAAAAAATGCTATAAATTTTTTAAAAATCAAAATTTTGTAGTTTTTTTATATAATCAAAATTATCCTACCGTTATTTCTTAACGCCCGACGCCCGACGCGAAGCCGTCCCTCATCATTTCACTTTATTTTAACACACTTTTGATCTTATGGTTCAAATTAGGTACTATCCGCATTAGTATCAAAGATGGACTAGGTTTGAGGATTAGGTTTGATATATTTATTTTGCGATAAGTGCCGCAAAGCGGTACTTGAGGAGACGAGTGGAGCCGGCAGGCGAAGCGAGTTATCCCCATTTTTAAAAACTATGCGATGCTTTATTTGATATTTTATAAAATCAACACATAAATTAAACTAGAAGAAATCTTCTTCAATATTATCTTCATGGTCAGAATCGCTGGAATTTGTATCCTTCCCTGCTTCAAATGCTGGTGTAGTGTGATACAAGTTACCAGCGTATTTGAAAAATGCGAGCAAAGGATCTATTTTTAAAATTCTACATCTTTTTAAAAACATAAATTTCGCCAAATAGCCAGCATAAAATTTTTTTTTCTACAATATTGCGAAAGGGAGGCTTTAGCGTGGCGCCACATTCCTTCCACATTGTTTGTGTGCGCTCCAGTCTCGGGATTTATAAATTGTATTGAGTGATTAACGGTCATATGTCTATATTCCTCGTCTTTTAAACAATCATAACTCTAAAAATACCATTAATAAAAAATAAAATTACATGCGTTACCTATTAGTCAATTTAATTATACAACCGTTATTTATTAGTAATCAGTATCATACCTTCCAACAATCACTAATAATTGTTGTTCCTGGTAAAATCCAATCGCGAATCACGTTTAAAAGCGTGTCTTTGTCCCGTTTTTCCACCGGTATTAAAAAACAACAACCTGTTGATCTTTGGATCCCACCAAAGACCCACTGGCCCTCTACACGGTGGCCACGATTGTACTTCCTTCGACCAAATTTTGATTCGTCAATTTCGACGACTTCATTGATACCGCCTATTTTTAAATAGTTTCGACTATAACTACATTTCTTTATTTACAAAAAAAATTTATAAGTACCTATTTTATTATGTTGAATTATCATGGCATCAAAAACCACTTCCCTATGGAATGATGCCCAATCGACGGCAGTATGTTGTGAAATTCGTAGCTGTTTTATTAAAAACGTCAATGATACATTTTCCACCCACAGGTAAGAAAATGTTACTATTTGATACAGCGATAAATGTGATGAATTAAAAAATGTATCCTTTCGGATTGACCGGTAAACTTCACAAATTTTTTTCGCCTTTTTCCCATCATTATATAATGCTCTGCATCTCCACGCAAACCCGTCAGGCGATCGAAAATCCGAACACAGTTTTAAAAAATGACCCCTATCACACTTTAATATATCTTCTTCGGGTAACAAATTCCAAGACTGGAGTACATTAATAATATTTAAAAGATCATATATCTCGATGAAATTTATGCACGACATTATTAATATTATTAATTTATTAATTAATTAATTAATATTATTAACACAGTAGAGTCAAAGACATAGTCGATATTGTACGGTAACTCGTAATGAACCAATTAGGTACTAGTTACTATTTTAAAATATACTCGTATTTTTGTGAATTTAACGTTTATCAACAATAATTATTGAAAATAAAACCTGTTCAATACTAATCAATTCGTTGATAATGTAGACATAAATGTCTATTTAGATATTAATATCCAAATATATTAATAATTATTAATTAACATAGTAATTAACTTATATAATGAGGATGGACGGCTTCGCGTCGGGCGTCACCGTTAGTGTCGTGCAAACGCGAAAATCGCCTTTAAGTTTTTTACGAATAACTCAAAAATAAATAACGGTAGGATAATTTTAATTATATAAAAAAATTACAAAATTTAATAACAAATACAATGAAAAAAAAAAAATGAAAAAATTTTGATTTTTAAAAAAAATTCGAAAATGAAGTTATTGCTTATAACTTGAAAAGTAAGTATGATATTAAATTTTGGGTTGCACCATTCTTCTATGCATACAAAAATACTTATTTTAGAGAAAAAATATTTGGAAAAAAAGAAAAATTCACGAAGTTATTGCACTTTTTAAAAAATGAAGTAAATGAAGATTTTCCTTCTAACTTCAAAAGTAAGTTCGACCCCCAAAATCTGACTTTACCATCGTTTTTAGCATAAGAAAGTACATATAATTAAAAAAAAAAATTTGAAAAAGGCTTCCAGGAACTAAACTGCATTTGTTCCGAAATTTCATTCATACTATTGTAAACATTAATATCTGATAAAAGCCTATCTAATGCAGTTATAAAAACTTCAACTTTAAATAGTAATATATTTATACAATGTTATTGACAATGAATAAAGATATTAGTATTTATAATTATAACTTTTACATTCCACATGCTACACTCGTGTATATCGGAAATACAATCATAATAATCAATTAATATAATGAATAATGTTTATCTTATAAATAATATTATAATAATAATTGTGTATTAATAATATTAATTTACTCGATTGAAATACATTAGTTTAACATAATATATAAAAAATAATTTGACTAGTTTTTACGTTTGGGGTCCCCTGAAGTCGGGGGCCTGGGGCAAAATGGTCCCTCTGCCCCCCTCACGACGGCCCTGATAATAATAATAATAATAAATAATATTAATAGTATATTATAATTTGTTAGGTGCTGCTCGGATATGCGGTCTACCGACATTTTTCTGCTCAGATATGCGGTCTACATAATATGTAGACCGCACACCTATAAAACGCAATAAATAGTAATAGTAGTATGTAAATAAATAACCAAATTAAAATAATAATCAAATATTTTAATTATTAGTATATTAGTAAAAATCATTAAAATTAATGGTATGTAAATAAATAATACAATAGGCAATATCATAAGTCAAAAATATTTTTAAAAAAAAGCAAAAAAATCTTAGGAAATTTAAAATTATGTGAAAAATATTAAAAATAATTTTATGTATAAAAACCTTAACGATAAACATCTTTAATGTCCCTCAAAAATGCAATAAATAAATCAGGTTAAATAGTTAAAAACTATATCGTAGGTATACATTATATTACATCAAATTATATTTGGTCAATTTTATCTTTTAATGTTTTTTTTTTTATTGCTGCTCAGATATGCGGTCTACATAATATATGTTTGTAGACCGCATATCCGAGCAGCACCATTTGTTATAAATTTAAAAAAAAAATGAATATAATATTTTTTAGATTTTAAAATTCTTTTTTCTGGCTTTTTTGTCCGCAAATTCATTTATTATTTTATCCAGAAGTTAGTTTAATTCAGAAGTTCGTTCTCTTTCGATATTTAAAATCGATATATAATTTAGTCTTTCTTGAGACATGGTATTTCTTAAATAATTTTTCACCAGTTTTAATTTTGAAAATGACCTTTCAGCCGAAGTTACAGGTATCTATAGGTAGGTAGTTAAAAATATTATACATGCAATTACGATATCAGGAAATGTACTATACTGCTGCCCACCAAAGAAGTAAACCGTGTTTCGACCAAAATACGTCGGGTTTCACGCATTCCCACTCCTTCTACATACCAAAAATTGTTCGGTCACGTTCGTTGATGGTCGGCAGCGTATATGTATAGTGTGTAGCATAACGTTTGACGTTTTCATATAATAATAAAATCGTTTCCGTTCCCCTTAACATTTAATCACCCTGTGTAATGTAAACCTGCTGTATACACGCCGCGCCACCCACTGAATGGCACATGGTGGGAGAAACGATACCTGAAAACGGTCGCCGTCGTCAGTCTGCATGCGCGAAATGGTTTACTTCTTTGGTGGGCAGCAGTATAAACATATCATTTTCTATTATATATTTGACCATGTTGTATACATTATTTAATTCTAATTGACAAATAATTGATTTAAAAATTAATATTTGACGTGTTACATCGGAACTAATTTCGTATTATGTTTTTTTTACAAAGTCATAGGTTGCTCTGATAATATCAACTTCATCTTTTGTTTTTAATATGCAAGGATTTAAAAATTCAAAAGTATTAAAAACATCAAGTACCTAATCCTTTAAATCGTTTACGTATTTGAAATAAAGCAGTATCAATAATTGAAAGAAAAACTTTAATTCTAAAATTATCTTGCGTTATATTTAATCGCCTATCACCGTCTACTTCATCGAAATGTCGTTTTGCAAAAATTTGACGTTTATATTTAATTTCTGTAGAAATTCCCCACTTTGAACTTATTAATTTAGCTGTATTTGAAATATGATCGGAATTTTCTCTTAGATTTGATCTAATTAAGATTTGATTAAGACAGATCAAGTAAATTACACGCATTTTGAATATCAATGTTCTTAGATTGTAAAATTTTAGATACGTGTTGAATAGATTTTAAAATATTCTCCCAAATGCATATCATTAAGACAAATTCAAATGACTCCATTGATTTTTGTAAAGATTTATTTACATGTTTTTCTTCTGGTTTTTGACTTGTTAATAAAATTATTGAAAGTGATTTTAATACATCTAAAAATCTAACATTATAATTTTGGAACTTTGTGGGCCCCCCGCATATTCGTTTATGAGTGGGCTCCGGTGCGGTGCACCGTCTGCACCGGCCTTTTCTACGGCACTGAGTATAAGGACTATAAGGTCATATAAATCACAATTAGGAGTTTGATTTTATTATAATTTCTTTTAAACAATTTTTTTTACATATAAGTTTATTTTTTATGTATATTATTTAAGTTTTTCAAAACCTAAACCATACAATATTTTTGTTTACTTATTTAAAGTAATTGAATTTATAATTAATAAAAAATATATATATATATATATTATATATATATATATGTGCTAATTTATAAAGTATTAGTTTTAAAATGATTTCACGTCAATGTAAATGTGGAGAATTTTGATCTGTGCTTTAAGACAAATTATTTATTATAAAACTATATAATACAATATTTTAATGTTTTTACATTTATTTTTTCCATAAATTTAAAATAATTGTAGATATTATTTTTTTTTGAAATATGTGAATGTTATTATTGTTGTTAAAAACAATTAATATAATATACTCAATACAATTATCATTCAATATCCATTATGCAACAAAAATCAAAATCTGTATTTGTAAACATTTAGTAAATACAATTGTTTATACATAACTTAGAATTATGACTTATATTATTCTAAGTTTAACTTACCATGATTACGTAAATTAGTACTCATATTACTGACATTATTTATGTTATTTGTTGACTCTGAAAGATTAAACAACAATACATTTTTCTGATGATTTTGTCTATCCATTAATTCTGCAATTAAATCATTGTTAGTATTTTTAGATGAGTAGCCCCAGACTATCAGCACTAATCAGACTTTCAATTTTATCTTCAATAGATGTTGCTTACAATTGACAAATTATTCAATTGCCCAGTTGTTCATTTACATTTTTTATAAGTGACGATAATTTCTCAGAAAGAATTATTCGACAAGTTTATTTTGTGATGTTTTCATGCCATTCACAGATTTAATTATAGAATCAATGTTATCTTCCAATTTTAAGCTTAAATGTACTGGATTTCGTTATTTTAATATCAAATTATGACATAATGCAGTTTAAAAATATATATATTATATCATTGATTATAAATACTGCTTTAGAAAATATGCTGTGCCGTAATACTCCCGATAGAGAGTGTTAAGTAATTCAGCCTCTAATAAAATTGAATAAATATTTCTCATCGTCCTACCATCAAATGCTACAATCAACTTGGGGCAGTTTTGAACTTCAAAATTGCATAACTTTTTATTCATTAAAGGTATAGATCTGATTTTGGTGTCAAAAGTTTACTCTTAGATAGCATTTTTATATAGGAATATTAAAAAAAAAATTTTATTTTATTAAAGTATTTTTTTTATTTTATTTTTACCCCAAATTGTACAACTTGGAGCATTAATTTTTTTAAAAATGTTATTTTATATATAAGGGTAAAAAAATTAAAAAAAAAAAAATACTTTTTAATGTCAAAATTCAAGTATATACAAAAAAAAAAAATCTTAACAAATAATTAAATTAAAGTGTCATCCAGTCTTGGTAGTCTTATCTTATATTTTTATCTTAAGTTAACATTTTAAATAGTTACAATAATTATTTTCGTCCATTCGTAGTCATCCGTTAACCGTTGTTCGTCATCAGTTGTGCATGGCAATTTATAAAAATATGAGTAAACAAAAGAAGTTGGATTTCTTTTTAAAAAATCCAAATACTAGTGTAATTACTACTGCTGTGGAACCAACACCATCAACGAGTGATGTCACATCTTCGTTGGAACCAAAACGGAAGAATCCGAAAATTCGTAAGTACGATCCCTCATACCTAGCGTTCGGATTTACATATAAAAAGATGATTGCCCTCAATGCGTTATTTACTTGGAAATTTTAAGTAATAGTTCTATGGCTCTAGCAAAACTTTTAAGACATTTGGAAACAAAACACCAGCAGAATAAGAGTAAGTCAATCGATTTTTTTAAAAGAATAGAGAGTGAATTGAAAGCTCAGAAGACACTAATGCGAAATACTGGAACTGAAAATGAGTTAGCCCTTAAAATTTGCATTCCTGATGATACTATATTTAGTATTTTATTATATTTACCCCTAGAAAAAGGTAGGTTATAGTCTCATTGACAATGTTGCACATGTATATGAAAATAAAAACCAGTTTAAGATTGAAGAACATTAAGTATTGTTAATATATTATAAAGCATTTTATTAAACATTAGTATTTTAATCATATATTTATAATAATTGTATAGAAACCACATGATTATGGTAGAGGTATACTATAATTGCTTTAATTGACAATCTACTGTAATAATTATACTAACTACAAATAACAAGCTTGTCTTAATAATATTATATAATTTAGTTATCTTAATCTAAAGTGCTCAAGTGTGATTATCACAAGACAAAAATTGAATTTTTGTTTCATAAATAGTGTATAGTGTACTCTAACAATATTTAAAAACATAAGAAATATATATTATATAATGATAATTTTATAAAATTATCAATAAAAGAACATTGTTGGGATTGTCTATTAAACTAATAAAATATATAGATAATATATCAATATATATACAATTTTAAAAAAGCTCGTTCTATAAAATAAAATAAATTAACAATAAGAATAAGAATAATAATAATAATAATAATAATTATAATAATTAGAACAATAACAACAATAACATTAATATTCGTGATCACAACAATAAATTAGTTCTACTTTATTTTATCCAAATGAACTGAATAATAGTTTTATTTGGAAAACTATAGCATTATATTATCATAATATATAGTAACTCATAATTATTATATTTAAATAATAGTTATGATAAAAAAAATATACCTAATAATTTAAACACCATTTTATGTAGTTAAATCTAAAAATATTGCACAAAGGATCCATTGCCTGTTTTACACAAATGTGTGAAGTTATATAAAACTTTTATTCACAATTATACAAACAACATGACACACTAAAGCCAAATTTTTGATTTAACACTCCATTTAATTATTTTAATTACTTATATTTTGATAATACAAATAAAGTAAAAACAATTTAATTGTTTACTTAAATAGTTAAATTTCAATACAGTTCACAAAATACTGGTCATTGTTTTACTAACCAAAAAATTATTTACAAAAAAAAAAAAAAAATTATCATAATATAAGTAAAAAACCTTGATGTATAAATTAGCCAATATTCAGATAAATATTTTGTTTATTCACATTATTAGATTGCTTATATATTTATTAATTACTTATATTATAAAATAATACTATCATATTCTGTATATTTAGTATAAATAATGAAATTGCTTTTAATACATAATTAATAATTATGTAATTAATTATAATATTAATAATTAATTGTAGTAATTAGTATATAAAATAATACTTAATTTTTTTGTACAAAAATGTTTAACAGATATATTTTGGTTTTCAAATATATTATAAAACTTGTCATTAAATGCAGTATTTAATCTTATTAAATTTCTTATATAAATGGTATTATAAAAATAACCTAGAATGTGTCTAGTATATTAATTGGTTAGTTTAAATATGTATAAGGTATATTATAAATTTAAAAAATGAAAATACATAAATAATATGATTACTTAATGATTATGGAACACAAAATGAAAAATACGAATATAAATATGAGATCTCTTCAAAAGAACAACATTCAAACAAATTATTGAGTACTTGTGTCAATGTAAGGACTATATTGTATATTATAGTAAAATATATTATCTGAACAAGGAATAGATATATGTTCAATATGAGAGTAAAATGTTAATTCAAAATAAAACAATACAATGTTTTAAAATGTTAACCAAATATTCTTATTATAATATAAATAGTAAAATGTAAAATGAATAATTATAAAGTTTTAATTTGAAAACACATGCTTTTATGAATTGACACTTTCAACCATTGTGTTTTTTATTATTTCTCCTAAACCTAAATTATCTGTTTCTAAACTGAAATTGTCTTTATCAGATGTATTAGGAATATTAGGAATGCCAAGTGAATCTGTACTTACAAAATTTTGTAAACTGTATGGTTGCATAAAGTCGTTAAATGTTTCAGTTTTGTTATCTAAAATAGATGATCCTCTTGATCTATCTTGTGATAAAGGCACAAATACAGTTGGCAATGATTGGTATGGTTCAAATAATGTAAGAGAATTATTTACCTGATAGTTATTTAATAAATTATTTTCAGGTGCAATATGATGGTTTTCATAAACTGGCAAAAATGAGTAATTATAATCATTTGAATTGTGTTCATAATGTTGTGAATAAGGTTGTAAATGTCTAGAACTATGATAAGAAAAATTTGATAGAAGTGGTGATGTCATTGCTAACTTATTACAGTCTTCTTCTTCTTGTGCTTCTCTTTTTTTGATTTCTAGCCTCATTATGGTGTGAATGAAATGCTTTCGAACCCTCGATGGATTAAATTCTATACGTCCTACAGAATTACCACAGCCATCTACTGTACATCCACATGGAAAATTCATTCTATCCACCTACATTCCAATAATATTATATATTATATATTTAATATACATAATAACTTTTTAAACTTATTAATTTAAGTAGTATTTAAATAAATTTCTCCCATTCTTTATCATCAGTTTGTTTCATTTCAAAACTGATTCAATAAAATTTATATACGGGTAGAAATTCCAATTACACTTCTAATATTATTCCTAGTTCTAATCTGTTAGTCTATTAATAAATTAATACCTAAAAAAATTTATAATAATCATACAATTTATACAAATAAATTATTATATAATAATCTCACTTGACATGTTATGCCCGCTTGAAAACAAGCACATGTATCAGGATCACAGAAACCACGACACAAACAACCACAAAATTCCCTTGATAGCCTTATATTCTTACAGTCATCTTTTTCAGAAGAATCAATTTTTTCAACACCAGCAGCTTTTAATAGAGCACGCCTTTGTCGAGTAGGTACTGGCTATAAACACGTTATAATTTAAAATTTGAAGTTTTATTAATTTTGACATTTACTAACCTGTAAAAAACTTCCATTGCTATCCGAATCCAAATCTGCTTCAGATTCAGAATAAACATCCATTGCTCCTACATCACTATCACTATCGTCACTATTTGTATTTGTACCAGAGACCTCAGATTGACTTAGTTGAATCAAATTTCGACGTATTCTTCGTTGTTCTGCAACATATTCTGGCAAAGAAAAAATACGGGATGCACTATGAACTCTTGTCATCCCAAGAGTAGATCCACCCTAAAATAAAGTAAATTGATAGTTTTAAAAAATCATAAAATGAAGTAAAAATATATTATTCTGTTTTAGGAACTGTGTGATTACAAATTAGTGAATTATAGTTATTTAATTTATTACCTGAGATGGAACACATGTAAAACCTTGGACTCGGGGAAAATAAAATACCGTTACATTAGTAAAATTGATGTTTTTACGTTTCTTTACTGTTGTAATTTCACCAGAATTAGAAATATCATAGTTAACAGGTCTGTCACGTTTCAAAATACCCTTAACCATTCCATAATTGATATTATTGTCTAATGGACTTGTATCTAGAATTGATTCTGTGAACTTGGGCTTTAACACTTCCATCGCTGATAAAAATTCATTTGATGTTCTTTGTAAATCTTCAAAACTTGATTCTTGGTTTAATATATAATCATTTTTATATAATGTATTTGTTGTAACTGCTATATCTAAATTAGTATTATTTTTATCTTCAGCTAATTCAGATCCAAATCCAGAGTCGCTACCATCATATCGGTCTTGTATACAATCTACTTCTAAATCATTCTGAATACTTGTAAATCCAGTATATAATTTATTATCATTATCATTTGAATATAAAGTTCTATTTGACATCTCATTTATGTTTTCCTCGTTGGGTAATTTTGTATTACATAACTTCTTTACTGGAGAATCAAAATAATAACTATTGCTTCTTTTAAAAGGTGTTAAATTGTTAACAGCGTCAGTTTGTTCACTTAAAAAGCATGTGTAATCATTTGAATATTTTGACATAGTTTGGCTATTTTGAGATGTTTCATCTTTACTAATTTCTTCAATTGAAAAACTTTGTTTTTTGCTAGCTGTATTATTTACACTAGAGTAGGTTGCTCCATTTGTAATTGTAAATACTTGAGTTTCATCAAAAACATTAAATGTAGAAGTTGTATTGAACATGGATGAAAAAATATTTTTATCATAAGGTTTTATATTGCAATTTAAATTGGTTTTGTTGAAATTTGTTGAAGTATTAAATTCTTCTGATTTCATATCAAATAATATATTTTGAACTATAAAATCTGATTCTGATGTTTTTGGAACGCAAGCATTGAGATCCTTTGATGCAGTACTCAAAATGGGTTTCTTATCTACACAATTTTCTACTTCAATATTTAAATTCTGATTCTTTACATTATCTATATTAGGGTATTCTGTTGACATCGATGAAGAAATTTCATCACATTCTTTTGTTTTAAATGCTTCCATACTGTAGTATCAGTTAATTATCTGTAACAAAAATAGAAAATGTGATATTAAAATTAGTGGTTTAAAAATAATATTTATGGTAAAATAATTAATTGTAAAAACACAATTAGATATCGCACAAATTTAGAAAGAAAGGAAATAGTATTTTGTCGACATCGGTTATTTGATTTTTGTTTTATACAATGTATTTATATTTGAAAAAATAAAATAAAATACGGTTAGTACAACACAATATAATCAAAAATTATTATTTATTACCATCTCAATACAAATCCGCGAATCATGACAAATAATAATAATTAGGGCTGAGGACTTCTAGTTTTTTCATATTTATCTAGAAAGGTCACAGAACAATGTGCGTGATACTCAAATATGTTTCATAATATTAAGAGGTTATATCTAACTTTTTATTTTTCATATAAATGCATATTTTAACATTATTGTATATAAATGCATATTTGAGTATATTAAAAATTGAGATCAAATTATTTTAAAATTTTTCGATATTGGACATAAGTAGGTATACATTTAGAATTTATAAAATACGTTGTAAAATTTCACTGTGTAGTGTGAAATAAAATTATTTTTGTATATCGAAAAATACAATCTTAATAAAAATAATACATTATTATTTTAATTTACACTATAATAGATTCTAGTATATTAAAAATAAAATAATATTCGTTTTGTATAATGGAACAACATAAATATGACAGTTTATGCGGGCCGATAAAAAAACACAAGTAAAAAAAAAAATTATAATAATTAGTACAAACTATAAATTAATATTTTATTTTCGTACATATACATATATATAAATAAATGAAGAAATCCAAAAAGTAAAAATACAGAGAGTGAAGAATTTTTAATTTAAATAAATAAATAATGTACTAACATTTTGTACTTAATACATTTTTTTAGAGCATATTTTAAACGCATATTTCTTGTTTTTTAAGTGCATTAATGTATACATATTTCAATATATGAAGTACTAAAAGTCCTCAGCCCTAATAATAATAGTTGTCGGAACACGAAATAAATATAAACAACAAAAATTCGGGAGCAATGACATTAAGGGAATTCGAAGCGTCGGTTTTCTTTCTCTGTCTAACACACATAAAAACGATAAGGGATCTGACTGAAAACGAATTTGAATTCGTTAAAAAGTCTACTTTAGATCGACTTTCCCACTTTTTTCATTTATTTATCCTAAATTCTTCAAAAATTGAATATTTATAAATTTTTAAATAAAATTTGTTTCAACAACGAAAAGAAAATTTCAAAAAAGTGGGAAAGTCGATTTAAAGTAGGACTTTTTAACGAATTCAGTTATCCGTTTTCAGATCTCTTATCGCATAACTAGAACGACGATCGTAACGTTGGAATTAGAGAACGTCTAAATCCCCATCTTTTATGCGTGTTAGACAGAGAAAGAAAATCGACGGTTCGAATCCCCTTAACCAGTTAGAGGTATGCGATTTGCATTCCAACGTTGTGTAATTCGAACGGAATGGCTCTTACCCCGCAAGTGAATTAGTAGATTTCGATTCAGAGAATCTCTCTGGATCCACGAGGAAGATCAAACGACAAACGCCCGGGACGTTTTCAAACGGTGGCGTAACGCGCCCGCGCGCATTAATAATATAAAAGAAAAAAAAAACGGTCGACTATCCGACGAGTGTACTGTCAAGTGGCGCGCAACTGAAACGGATCGCGCCGTCTCGGAGCAAATGACGTAGATTAAAAATAATACAGTTGAATAATAACGATAGGCGTGTAGTAGTAATATTATAATTATATTATCGTGCGTGTGTAAACCGTTAAGAATGACGGCAGGGAAAATTAAAATGTTTCTTTTCCGTACTCGTGATCAAACACACGTACGCAATACCCACCTTACACCGATACGTTTGAAAACGAGAAAAAATAAAAATAAATAGAAAAATAAAAATAAAAGAAAAAAAAAATTAGAACGCGTCGACTATAAAAACAACGACGGACAACTACGATCGTAACAATGGTACTGGTTCGTTGTGGTGGTCGACCACGGTAAAGTGTTGGTTCGTTCGTTTATTACTCTTTTTTTTTTTTTTTTTTTCCTTCACTATTTTCGACGTTCCCTCTCTCCGAATCGCCCGCGTAGGCCGTCGCCGTATGTGCGCACGCACACAGCTGCCGTCACGCAAGTACAAAACCGAGTTGATATTATTACGATTATTCACAATATAACGTCATAATATTATTATTTTATATTTTAATTCATATTACGATTACGACCGTACGAGTGTACAACGCGACGAACGAATAGGTATATTATAATTTCAATCGTCCGCGATACATAAAATAACATGCAACCGAGCGGCGTTCAATGACGATCTCGTCATAAAATAACGAATAAAAAATTTAGTTTTCTTCCACGTCGTTGGTAATAATGATATAAGAATAACAAATCGTCGACCTCGACATTCGTACACTGACGGGCGAGCGTAACACGGACGACGACCGTACAACAAAACCAGTAAACGCTGTATACCCCACCCGTTTCCCACCGAATCAGAACGTGTACGCAACACAGCGTCCGCGACGATTCTTCTTTCGTACGACGGACGGTGATTGCGGGGTGTCGGGCGGACGAACGGACGGCCAGCTGCAAGCTGCAACAACGTATTATTACACTTACACGCGCATAATAATACCACCGCGGTTAATATTCTATATTCATATTATATTATATAATATTATGTAATTGTTATTATTATTATTATTATTATTATTAATATATTATTATTATTATTATTAAAATTATTATTATTATTATTATTTATTCTAATATTTTAATATGATGTTGAGTAATAAGTATACATACTTCAGTAAAATTTTCAGACCTTAATGCCCAAAATTGTCAATTTTATTAAACATTATATATACGTAGATAAAAACGAGAATTTTACGAAATATTCAAAGTCCTATATTTTGTAGAAAAATTAACCAAACGGTTCCAAAATATAACCACATATATAATTTCTATATAAACTCCCAATACAACTGTCAAGTCTCTAACTTCATAATTACCCAAGTTATCATTATCATGAAATATTGAAATCGAATTCGTCGAAAATGCCGTTTTTTTATCGCTAAGGGTCAATTTTGAGAAATTCGAAAAATAATCGAAATAAAGTACCAACTACATCCACTTTCCAACGGGAAACCTAGTATACTATTCGTGAAAATCAGAGTATTATTTCGGGTAGTAAAAGTATTTTCAGACGTAAAAAAAAAAAAGAAAAAACAAGACACATCATTGTGAAACCGATACATTCTTCGCTACGCTCAGAATCTAAAAACAATTTTACCAATTGCACTTGCTTAGTGTTTTATTAAAATGATTAAATTATAAAAAAATGTTGGTGCAAATACTTAATGTTACACCTTAAATCATTTTAATATACATAAAATAAACTTAAATGTTTATATAAATACAACTTTAACAATTTTTCACTTTTCAGTCTCATTAAAATGTTAATAGGTATTTAAATCAATATTTAGGAAGAAATATAAAATATCTAATGTTACATTTTACATAATTTAAAATTAAAAAAACGAGATGATACTCCTGCCGCATAGGATACAGGTCACAGGTGTGCAAATCATAGTGTTTAATTTTAATTAGAATTTGAATGCAATAATAACCATTACATTCGAAAAACGATTTTGAGCGAAGTTCAGTCGGATAATGTAGGAATTGATTAAAATTTTGACATTTTTTATGAAATATTTAAAACACAAAATTTTAT
>JAIUCT010000061.1:805058-850964 GCA_021307375.1 Tetraneura akinire
AATGCCGTTTTTCGTCGTTTTTTCTACCGCATAGGGTCAATTTTGAAAAAATCGAAAAATGACTTCAATAAAGTACCAACTACATCCAATTTTCCACCGAAAAGCTATATATTCATAAATATCGGAACATTATTTCTGGTCGAAAAAATGTCTTCATATATAAAAATAAGAAATATCCATATAAATACCTACTTTAAAGTTTAAATAGGTATTGATTTTTGCTGAAATTTCTATTTTAAATACCCAGTGGCGGCTCATGTATAGGGGAATTACGGGGCGATCGCCCTCCCCTGATAATATTGCTATAAAATGTTTATTATTTATAAATAAATTTGATATTGATTTAAAATTTAAATATTAATAATTATGTAAATTTACAATATTATCATAAATCATAAAATATACATTTTATTATATTTGAATATTTTCATTATATTAATAAATATAATAAAATGATAGGTGTTATATTATATAATAACTGCACAGGTATCGAAATCGAACCAATAATGATATTATATTATTATTACCAGGACGCTATACGATAATAATGTGCGTACATCGTACGGCCGCTGTGTCCGAGCGATACGAATAGTCGCCCGTCTTAACAACGAACAAAGTACTAAATTAGGAAGGGAGAAACTCAGTAATAACTAATAATACGGCCGCCCGTGCCGGGGGCGATAGAAATTGTCGCACGATGATCTACTTCTACGTCCTACGATATAATGAATTATTATTAGTGTGTATTTATTTATAATAATAATTCTAATATTTACTATTTTCCAACGTTTACGTGTGATCATAATATTATCTACAATATTTACGTAGTACCTGACAACTGTTGATAATACAATATATTAAAATGTATATTTTATAATAATTATTTAATATTATTATGTTAATTTATAATAAAAATAATTTTAAAACTATATAAAATATAAACGTTTGTTTTTATTTTTCCCTTTTAATTTCAATTCGTTTCATATAAACTCAATTAATATTTAGTAATAATAATAAAGAATAATATTGCATGAAATAATATAATCGTTTTAGTAGATTCGGCAGAGACACCAATATAATAAAATTATCGAGTAGGTAATTCCAAAATCCAACAGTGTTCCTCTGATTTAATCTAATAACGCTTTAACAATTTGTAATATTGAAAATGAAATGATTTCAAACGATTTAGATTTTAATAATAAAGTAGGTAATTGATATGTTTAGTGAAATAAAAGATAGACGTTTAGATTTTAAATATATAAAATTCTAAAATTTGTTTAGTAAGTTGTAATAACTGTTAACTTTAATTAATGAATAATAGAAAATTGATTAAAATATTGTATTATTTAAAATTTAATTTTATAATTTAGTAATTTTTGATCGCCCTCCCACTTTTAGGACCCACGAGCCACCACTGTAAATACCTATAAAAAATTTGAGCCTTGGGGTATTTCTAATATTTTGATATGTTAAGTAATATGTCAGTATACTTCAATAAAATTTTCAGACCATAAAACCCAAAACTTCCAATTTTATATAATATATACATAAAAACGAGAATTTTATGAAATATTCAGTCTTATATTTTTATAGAAAAATTAATGTAACTGTTCTAAAATTTTACCACATATATATATACTGCCCTCATAAGCTAAAATGTCGCAAGTCGCTTGAGAACATTTTTGAGAAAAAATAGTTTTTATATTTTGGATATTCTTAAAATCACAACACCTCATGAATTTTACTTTTACATGTGTGATTAATGTTTTCTTACGTAATTTTTCACGGGGTACGAGGAACACAATTAACTAAAAATAAAATTGATAAATTGATTTTTAAATAATATATCTTATGTTTTGTGTTGATACTTAGTATTGATATAAAGATTAGACACTTAATTCATTAGCAAAAATGCCGTTAGTTGTAATAATTAATTATTATTTACTTGTATAATAAGTAAATTTTTACTAATACCTACTTTAAATTGTATTTTGTATGTTATTTAATTGAATATACTTATACTTTATTCGATTTTTATAATATTTTAATTATTATTACATAAAAATTTTATTTTATAATTCATAATTATTTAAGAAGGTTAATTTAAATGGGACATTATTAATTTTGTAAATAGATATAAGTTCTATGGCATTAGTTATTAATTTATTATACAAATTACAATATATTGTTATAATTTAAAATTAAATTAAAAAATATAAATAAAATACATATAAATAATTAATAATTAAAATTTAATATATTGGAATATTTTCCCAAGATGTTTTTCTATTTATCGGAAGAACTTGAGATAAATATTGTAGAATGCTATCACCATCACATTTTTCTATTTGAATTCCTCGTGGTTTTGTCAATGATACTGGATGTGGCATTCCATTTATTTTAATAAAATACGATTTGTTGATTTCGTTAATTTTTGCTGTGCTTTATAATCTTTCCAGTTAAAAAAGTCAAAGTAGTCCATTTTCTTTACTATAATAGTAGTATAGTACCTATGTGAAGACCCAATATAATATTTAACTATTTAAGTCTCTAACTTTAAAATTGTCTGAGTTATCGTGAAATATTGAAATCGAAATCGTCGAAATTTCATTCGTAGGTATATTACGTATGTAAATTTCAAAATCTAAAAAAATATAATTATATTTCTTTTTTTAAATTCACAACAAATTATAATATACTATATATAGATATTTATTAATTTAATATAGATTAATATAAGATATTTTATATAATTTGTGATAACACGTTTGGTGCCGTAATCGACTGTATTTATAACGACCCTGTTTATTGATATACGAATAATAGTCCAGTGGCGTAGACATGATTTTTGTTTGGAGGGGAGAGGGTTGAGAATCAAGAGCACAGTAACTTTTTTTAACTTAATTGACTTTTTAAATAACTATATAAAAATATCGACAGTAAATAACTAACCAATTGTCCATTTGGCAATTACTTAATATTCTATAAATTTACAAACAGAAATAAAAACAAAAGTTTAAATATGTAATAAGTATAATTTATATTTAAAATGTTAAATTATAAAATAATAATTTGAAAATTAAAATACTTACTTTTTCGTTTTCTAACGTTTGTGAAATGGGAGAAAAGAAATTAGTTTTTTTTAATTAGTTTATTTTTATTTGTCTGCATTTCAAGACAAATGTATCAGAAGCAGAACTAATAAAATAATATTAATATATATAATATTATATATACAGGATACAGCAATGTTAATATGTTATCAATACAGAATTATTGTAAAAGTAGGTCCTAATTAAATTAAACTTTTAAAAAAGTGAAACAAACAAACAATCGCAATTGATTACTGAAATACTGAAATACTGAATAGTTAATTATACTGTATACTCGTACACAATTTAGTAATTTACAATTAAACTATTAGCAAACATGAAAACGTGGTAAACACTATAGTACTATACTTAACGAGTGAATCGTGTGTCGCATCCGGTATCCTGACCATAACAATGATCTATATTTAACAAAATTATATGGGAAATAATCTATTAAAATGAAGACAACAACAAAACATGGAAAATAACACAATATTAGTGACAAATAAATTTAATATGAATACTATTTATAATCAATGATAATAAATATGTTTCAATTTTCAAACGTATTTTTATTTTTCCCGTATGAACTTTTTTCCGAATGGTGTTTTATCCGAAAATCCGAAAACCCGAAAACTTTTTTCCCGAATCGAAATTACCGAATGTACTTTTTCCCGATTGGCATTTTTTTCCGAAAGTCCGTAGACCCGAAATGATCGACGGGTCGATAGCACTCAATTAACGCGACTCTACCATTACAACGATTACGTTTTGCTTGTATACAAGTGATAATAATAATAATATCACAAACATCAATACAAAATACAAATCAGTTAAATGTTCATTATGAAGTGAAGATAGTACATAAATTATACATACAGGCATATCGCATATGCCATAGTAACGAACTAACGACAATCTAATTACCTACTAATCTAAAATTATATTATAAGATTATAACAATAGCTGTATTTTAGTTATAGGTATAAAAAATACAATGTATAGAAAATACATAGCTAGTCACATAGCTCATGGTTATAAAAAAATTTAAAAATTTAAATTTCGGGAACAATAACCGTCGGGATAAAAGGTTTCGGGTTTTCAGATTTTTGGATAAAATACTAATCGGGAAAATTTCATTCGGGAATTTCGATTCGGGAAAAACGGCGGCTATCATTTTTCAACATAGAATATTATGATTTATAATACAGCTATGAGCTAACCTATGTAGGGAACAATTTTATTTTAGATTTATGATAAACTTCTATATTTTGTATTAATATTTCTAATATTGGTATTATGTATATATATATATTATTTTTTTTCAAAAACAAGTACCTTTTTTGTAATGGGGGGGTTCCGACACCCTTGTCCCCTCATTGTATACGCCACTAATATGCCACACGATTATATAATAATATATTAATTATGTAAAATTATCTCCTTGTTTTTGTGAATTATTATTATTATTATAACGATTATTATGCGTTCTGTTCGTTCTCGACAGTTGTCGATTTTAGATGTTAAAGATTTACGTGTTTGTTATTATCGTTTAAAAAGAAAATGAAAAATGTATTATTATTATTTAAATAATTGATGGTGTTTATACTCACATGTTTGTTAATACCAATAGCATAAGTTTATATTTTGTTTATTATTTTTTTTTTTTTTTGTTTGTGTTACGTCGTTTGAAATTAATTTTATTATAGGTATAGGTACGCAGCTCTGGCCAAAAGTCTCTGCAACGACAAAATTGTGAGTAAATTATTTATTAGAATATTAGTTACCAAATCATTATATTATACCACCTATTGTGAATTATTTCATATATTATATGTCTTGTATTAGTATCAGAATATATATAATATATATACATATATATAAAAGGAATGTAAGCCGAAAGGGCAATAATTAAAATAAGTCGAAAGGACTATTTATGTAAAAATTTTATAATTATTTGTAAATAAATAGAAGAAGAAATAATATACTTGTATATTAAATTGTATTCAGTAGTTGGATATAATCCAGGATTTAATTAATTTATGAGATAATATATTAATATGTCTATATAATTTAAAAGGAAATAATTCCCATTATACTCGTATTTTAAAATAATTTATGTATATATATATAAATGTATATATATCGTATCTCGTATGATTTAGAGTAATAACTGTATAAGATGATGTTTGATTGTGCATAAGAACAGGAAGATATTGTACCTTATATTTATTAATTAATACATAATTATTATTAAAATAAATGTTATCACGTTCAGACGTACATTATGCAATATATGTACCTATTTACATTAGTATACATATATAATAATCCATATTGGTAAGAGTTTTGTTTATATTTATTTTATATTTATATAAATATATATAAGGGTGATCAGAATTTCATGTTACAGCAATTTTCTCTGTAAATATTCGAAATAGAGAAAATTTTATAATAAGAAAACTATTTATTTTTGTATAATCTAAAATTATTTGTATGTTAAAAAATTGTAAATTGTAAATGGTTAAACTAACCTTAGGGGGGGTTTCAGGGATCAACTTTTGAAAATCAAATGGTAACCCTTATTTTTTATACATTCATTATATAATATTTTTGAAAAAAATTTTGGTGGTAAAATTTTTTTTTAATATTTAATACTCTTAATATGAGAGTGATTTGAAGTTTTTTATAATATTGTAATTTTATATAGTTCAATATTGGTAGCGTGTAATATTTTGCTGATGGACTCTAATGCGAGAACATAGGCAATAAAAATGCAAGCGCGCACATTAAGTTGGTGTCGCGCCGTGATGTCTGTAAGATTGAACCATAATAAATTAATATTATAACTTATAACCTATGTAATTTAAAAACTTAAAATCACTCTCATATTAAGAGTATTAATGATTATTAATTAAATTTAAATAAAAACAAAATTAAATTATTATTAATGAGTATTAATGACCAAAATTTTTTTCAAAAATATTATTATATAATGAATGTATAAAAAAATAAGGGTTACCATATGATTTTCAAAAGTTGATCCCTGAAACCCCCCATTAAGGGCATTTAAAATTTATAACATACATATAATTTTAGATTATATAAAACTAAATAGTTTTTTTATTATAAAATTTTCTCTATTACGAATATTTACAGAGAAAATTGCTGTAACATGAAATTATGATCACCCTGTATATATATCCACCCATACTTATAC
This sequence comes from Tetraneura akinire, assembly GCA_021307375.1. Lineage (NCBI taxonomy): Eukaryota > Metazoa > Arthropoda > Insecta > Hemiptera > Aphididae > Tetraneura > Tetraneura akinire. The sequence continues at coordinate 811,371 of JAIUCT010000061.1, forward strand.
CAAATACACACATACACATATTATACAATACATCGCTCATTAGTTTTGCCCGGCATACCCGACCACTTCTGAAGTTCTGATGCGCTTCAAATACATTTAACTTATTCCATAATAATAGTGGTTTGGTTATGGTGGGGTGATTATGGTAATGGAGTTACCACAAGTACACACTGTACAAGTATATACAGTACACTAAAGCGTACGTGTAGGTGTAAGTGATACAAGCATCCCCGTCGTGAAAGAGAACAGTTGTACTTTATTTTTAATTATTAATTATCATCACTTAATTTAAATTTTTGAAACGACGTACATTATTAATCTACATAATATTATTTTGACGAACGTCCTAAGTTAAAAGTTAAAAAAAAAAATTCCAATGCAGGGGAGACGTCCCTATCAACCACTGACTATTGGTTATTTTCTTTCAGTTCATCTCAATTACGAAATCGGTTATTAAAATATATGTTTATTATTAGCGGAAACATTGGCCGTGCATCCCTGTGCACCGGCCTGAAATAAATAATAATATAATACGTACAACGCGACGATAATCATAAATTCATAATATTAACGACAGGTCTACCTGATAAAAAATAATAACATTGAATACCACGGTATACGTAATAATTAGTAATATTACAACAGGGTTAGGTGAATTATGTGATAAATCGATAACAGTTTCCAGAACGCGCGATACGAGGTTTGTAAATCGTAAGTTGTAACGTTTTCGAAGGACGCGAATTTATGATATTTTTTTTTTAGACTTTACATCTATATTATACTCCATCGCCATCGTTTAAATGTCGTATTTTAAACCCGCCAATAAAATGCCTCCATTCTCCAATACCGAGTGCTTTTCGATGTCGAATTGTAACAAATTTTCAAGCCCCCTTCTATGCGGATCCGGCGCGAAAACATAGTTTCTGTAATGTTATTATTTTTTTTTTCTTTATCAGGGTAAGGACTAAGGAGACATTGTTTTTTAATCCACCGACCGTTATCGGCCGTGTGCCGGACTTACCGTTTCCATTTGGCGTGCGTTCGTGGAATTCGAATTTGCGTTGCCGGAATAATGCGGGACGACGATGGCAATCCGCTAACCATATTGTTGTCGTTGCGATTGTTGCAGTCGTGGATGTCGTCGTCGTCGTTATACGTATCCAATGTGTATTTTTATTTATTTTTTTTTTCTAAATGTTTGGTACTCTAGTGACGACGATACGAACCGTGCGCGGTTACTGCGTTCGTCGCGACCACGTGCGATTCGCGATCGCGTAAATCGCGGCGACGGGACGACGCGCGTTTTTATTCGACCGCGTCATAATACGTATTAGTAAACGATGATCGGAAAACTGTGGATGATATTTTTCGCTCGGGTTAATATTTTTTTCTATTTTCTATTATTTATAATTTTATTTCCTCGTTATAGTAATATATATTATCTATGGGTATGCGTGTCCACCTATCGTGAATGCATATTATGAATTTACAATAGTAATAATAAGATCGAACCGCGGTTATTTTTTTTTATTTTTTATCCTGTCCGTTACCGTGGTTATTGTAATATTGTCGTATATGGGTATATACCTAAAATGTAACGTGCGGCCGACACACCGTCGAATGTTGTTTTTGGAATATATTATATATACATATATATGTATATTATATATGGAATATAAAAAAGAAACCGACAGTAGCGTGCGAGGACAAACGGCGGCGAAGCGACAATGAACGCGCGAGCTCGGATCGCACGACGGGTATTGGTAAAATTCCAGGAATCGTGAAACGTCGGAGGGTTGATGTAAACCGCTCGGCAGAGTTCGGCTTCAAGGCAACTTGTGTGTGCGTACAATATTGATCTTAGCATATTTTGATACCGCGCGACCACGTTATATACCCGTACGTATGTACATATTATTATGTATATAATATTCTATATGTATTATATTATTATGTACGTATATAAACGCGTAGAAGTATATTATTATTGAAATTATTTATTATTTATTATTATTATTATTATTATTATTGAAATTATTTATTATTTATTATTATTATTATTATTATTATTATTATTATTATTATTATTATTATTATTATTATTATTATTATTATTATTGAAATTATTATTATTATTATTATTATTATTATTATATATAATCGCATTTTGTACGTACACACGCACACGTTGTAATAGGTATGAAAAACGTGCGTGTGTCGTGTATAATATTACATAATATTGGTTATAATACGGTTTACAAAAACGTGAACTGAGTGTAAAAAATATATAAAAATATACGCCTTGCTTGTCGTTAATAAAATCCGAAAACAACGGTATTTTATAATTTATTTTTCTGTAAAATTTCCCGCGTAGGTCTTTGAACTCGTATAATATATAATATACTCGTATTATCTAAAATTTTAATCGAATTTGGCACACGATTTGTGGTGGGAGGCGGGCCGAAATTCGTTTTAAGGGTTTCGTATTTCATTTTATCCCGCGTGCCGGTTACCTACGCGTTGACCATACGTATTAATTTGTTTTAATTAAAATTTTATTTCTACAAATACAGGGTGTAACAGGTCTATCTGACAATTGCAATAACTTTTTTTCTATTCATTTTTTTTAACTTTTTTTTTTTTTCAAATAAATACTGAGCCCTTGCGCTACAATACTGTCGATTTCAAATATTTTTTTGTACTTGGGAAACTCAAATTTGGAAATTTAAAATTTTATTTTATTGTTTAAGAAAAATTTCAAAATAGCCATTTCGTAAACCTGATTTTTAGAAAAATATTAGTGTTTAAAATTCTAATAAAGGTTGACCCATTTATTTTCTACGATTTTTTAAAGTTTGTGAAAAAGTTAAGAATTTTATTGTATACCACATAAAATTATAACAAATATTGAAATATTATTGTATAACACTATTAATTAAATGGCTGATCGAAATTTAATTTCTATTCCAAGATTTTTGTTATCGCTTACATCATTAAATTGATATTTATTATGAGTCCCAGTTATATTGATAAATTTTAATCAATGTTGGCCATTGTCAACTGTGCAAAAATGCAAATTTACATAAATTCAATATTTTATTAATTTGTATTTGGTATATTAGATATAAGTAAGATATAGAATTGGGAAAATAATTAAATAACAATATAATTTATATTTAATATATTCTATATATTTCACATAATAAGGAAACTTAATACACATTTTTCCAATGTTTACAAAATAATTTAAAATTATAATTTTTCATATTTTGTTCATTATACATAATTTTTAAACTTTTAATTCATTGTTTCTTTTGAAAAGTTGTCCATTATGCCTCAATTTTATAGTGTTGTTGAGTATACAGATATGCATTTAATTTATGGTCAGGCTTTAAAAAATTCAAGTCTAGCCAGTAAGATATATCTGAAACAGTTTCCCATGAGGAAACAGCCGTGTAAACATACTTTTAAACGCATTTTAATCTATATCAAACATGTTAAAACTTATTATATAATAATTATTATATTATGTATTATATTCAGTCTATTTCTTTTACCTCATTAACTTGAGTAACGATAGAGTAAGAATAAATAAGATAATATTAAAATATATTATGAAATTATGATTATTATTTTAAAAAACAACTCAAACTCATCATTTTTTATTAATAATCTCACATTCAAGTAGCTTAATTATATTTTTTGTCTGATATAACTACTATAAGATTGAAACAACATAAAATAATTATGTCTAGAAAATATAATCTATTATTAAAAAATAATTTTATTATAGGCACATATTTATGTAATTGATTTTCTTTAAACTTATTTGTTTTAATGCATCTTAGATGTCAAGCAATTCTTAATTAGAAACCTTATAATTCTCCATTAAAATTATATTAAAATTATTATATTTTGAACTCGTGGTGAAACATTTAAGAAATTTGTATGAAACAAAATGTATTATAAATATAAAGTAAAAATTATACCTAGTGATTTAATCAATTTCCAAAACTCAAATAATTATAAGGAGTAAAAGGATTATAAGGATTGTTTTTCTAACAATATAAAGAAATATAGGGAAAATTGAATGACAATATTACACCACTATCATCACAACCATGTGATAAAAAATTTATTTTTAAAGAAAATTAATAAAAAAGTAATAATTGTCATTTGTGATTTGTGTATATTTATTATTTAATATTAATACCTTATATTACCTTATAATACCTTATAATACATTTATATAAAATAATAAATATAAAATAAATAAATAAAAATATCTACACCTTAGTGCAAATCCTTAATGCAGTTATCTAATTCTGTACCTATATTAAGATAATTAAAAAAGTAAAAAAGAATAATATTTTTACATATTTATTATTTAATATTAAGACATATAATAAATTAATATAAAATAAGGGTATTTATACAATATTAATACAAAATATACAGATTTAAGTATAAGTTACAATAATAAATATTAAATAAAATAAAAATAATAATGGTAGTATTTAAAAATAGGTATGTAATATTTAAGAAAAATTAATAATTTTTAAAATATTATTACAATAAATAGATAAATATTTTATAAATTTTTATTTAAAACTAATTAATAAACTCAATGGAATCAACCTCAACAGGTAATATAATTTTTTTCTAATAAATACATAATAATACACTTAAATTAATATAGGTACCAACATCAAGTTAACAATTTGATTAACTAAATTATAAAAACAAAATTAAAAAATATTATAATATTACTTAACGGATTGCAAAGCAGAGTATTTATGTAATATATATAATAATCTTCAAATTGTTTTTAAAGAACTTAATTAATACTCAATGGAAAACAATATATTACTTAATATCATATACCCAGGGGTTAAAGTGGGAAGAAAGTGCAGGGGGGACTCAAATACCACAGAAATTTTGAGCGTTCCATGTTTTTTTTATAAAATGTAAAAACCATAAATTAACACAATTATATATAACACATTAAAGAATAATATAAGTCCTACTTATAACCTAACCGATAGTGTGATAGAACCTTACAACAAAATATAATACATATGTATTTATATATTGTCTTTAGAAAACTTATCAAAAATCAAGATTTTTCTAAATGGGTGCATATAGTTAATAAAACAAATAATTATCACTTTGTTACTTTGTTATTGAGCGTTCCAGCGAACCTTTTTAAGTAGTTGATTAAAGGGGACGCTTTTATTTGTGCTGTCGGAGGTAGTAGGACTGAGTCCCCTTGCGTCCCCCCTCACTTTAACCCCTGCATATACCTAACAAATAACAGGGTAGTATCAAACTAGCACATAGCTAAATTTAATAACATAAAAAAATCAAATGTATAGTAAGTAATAGAAATTTAAAGAATATATCAATAAGTTATTTAATAAATAAATCAAATTATATTAAAAAATTTAAAATACATATATTATATTAATATAACATTTGTAATATCAATTTACTGAATTTCTATGTCAGTCAGTATATTATTATTTATTCTCTTAAAGACAACATATCATTAATGAAACACAAAAATGATACTATGATAGGTATAATATATTTTTTCCAGTGATTTAAAATAATTAACTTGATTATTAATATGCCATATTATTTTAAAGTCTAATTAGATTTTTAGCAAATCACAATTATTAGGTACAAGTACCACAGTCTACATTGTAAATTTGTTAATGTACTTTTATGTAACAATTTTATTTTGATTTTATTTAATTACCATAAAAATATTTGTATGTTTTTACTTAACAATAAATGTGCAAATTTAACATTAATGAAATTATAATTGCGTAGGTATCTGTTATAAATAAGTTATACATTAATAAATGTAACATTCTAATTTTTATACTCAAACAAAAAAAATTATATTGAAACAGTATATAAATAAAAAATATTTAAGTAGGTAATGATATTACCTGTTAAATATTTTTTTTTTTTTTTATTAATTGTTGACTAAGTTATGTGCAATTTGAATAAGTATTTAGATATTTAAATGCTTAAAAGTTATAACAAATTATTTGTAATAAGGTATACAAGTATAACTAGTGTGTGAGGAAATACATAATTATGATAGCCTCAAAATTATTGTTAAATATTTTTTATAAGATAATTTAGTTTTTTTTTTAAAAAAAAAATAGACCAAAACTGCATAATATTCATTTTTTGGTGCCAGGTATATTAATGTTAATATTACATGTTTAATAGACAGATTTTTCATATTGATGATATCACTGAAATTGAATTATGAGTAGTAGGTACATCATACATTATAATATATAAAATATTCATTCTAGTAGTTCTCATTTTGACTAATTACTCAATTTGACTGAACCTTTAACCAATTTAAATAAATAATTATATTATTAAGAAATGAAAATAATTATTATAATATAAATGGTACCTACTTACATATCAATAATAAACCGAAGTAGCTAATTAAATCTTTTTTCATTTCTGTTTTTGTTCTTAGTAACACAAATTGTTGTATAAAATAATATTATTACTATTCAATTATTGTGTTTTGTTAAGTTATGTTGTTATAACGAATTATTACACTTTTACACTTTTATACCTTAATAATATCACAGATTAGATTATATCATTATAGGGTTTTAATTATATTTATTATTTAAATTTTTAAAATATAGGTAGGTAATAAGAAACAATACATAATAAAAAAAATTCTATAATGCATTAATTATTATAGTGCATTTAGTTATTTGATCAGTTCTTACATTTATATTTTATAAAATAGGTAAAGACGTAAACATAATAACACGTAATATGTAGCTAATAATTTTCATAGCTAAATGATAAATGATAAACGTTGGATTGTCTAATTAGTAATTTTCAACTGTAGTTGTATGTACTCTGTGTTAATATGAATAGAATATTTTTAATCAAGTGTATGCTTTCATGGAAAAGTTAATCAAATCACCGACTATTTGATAGACCCGTACAATATTAATTGTACCAATAATTTTAGTAATTTAATTCACATTTTCAAGAAGTTTAAAAAATCATAAGAAATAAATGACCAAACTTTAAGAAGATATTTTAATACCATAATTTTTCTAAAAATCCGGTCTACAAAATGGCTATTTTGATTTTTTTTTAAAATGGTAAAATTAAATTTTAAATTTTCAAATTTGAGTTTCCCAAGTACAAAAAAATATTTGAAATCGACAGTATTGTAGCGCAAGGGCTCAGTATTTATTTGAAAAAAAAAAAAGTTAAAAAAAATGAATAGAAAAAAAGTTATTGCAATTGTCAGATAGACCTGTTACACCCTGTATATAATTTTACGGTTTATTAAAAACGCGTAATATTTGACGTACCTATACGATTTCGACATTTTTAAATTATTAATACCAGATTGAATTATTCGCGGACCGCTATTGATTTGTCAAATAACGAAATAATAATAATAATAAAAATAATAATAATAATAATAATAATAGTATACAAATTACACACTAATATCCTTATGAAAAATTGATATCCAAAAACGTTAAAATATTATTTTATTTGGTTAAAAAAAAAAAAAATAATTTATCGACAAACTTCTTCTCTTCGCGCGCGCGTACGCATATAATATATGTCGTTCGGAATATTTTCTTCTTTATGACGGGGGAAGAAGAAAGGGGAAAATACTTTTCTCATTTAATTATTTTATTATATACGATAAATCGCGGTCTCAGAATTCCGCCGGAATAACGCGTTTCTTTCTGCAGTATAGGTGTCCATATCACATTATCTATGTTTGACGTGTTCACGTTCGTGGGGGGGGGGGGCACTTTGCAAATTATTACCGCCAAAATTTTTCACATATATATTCATGTTATTTATTCATTCGCAAATTTATCACAGGTTTTAGCGATGTACTCGTGCTTAAAGTTCTCTCTATGCTTTTATAATTACGCGATCGTAAATAACGATTACATTAGATTTTGCATACGCGGGCGATACATACGGTATATTATTTTGCATTATGGTATGTGCGAGGCCGTGTACCTACGTATTTTATCGAATTCAAGACATAGGGAGGTTGGCGTACGACGGTCGTCGAAATCGTGGGGGGGGGTGGAAAAAATTCGAACCCGTCGAGTAACGGGGTGCGGGTTAACGACCGACGGCAGTAAAATTTCCCAGACGCGTCTCCTTCCTCCGCGCTCGACCGGTCGACCCCGAACGATTTTAACGCCATATCGCCGTACTATTCGCATGAAATCGGATATTCGACTAGGACGATCGTTATATTATATATCCGTTCCTGTGTAAAATCGGAACACTCTTCTGGTTTAGATTAATTTTGATTTGCGTCAATTTAATATAATGTGAAAATAATTAATGAATATTAGGCATAATAATTATTACACTCAGAAAAAAACTGATCTGTGTTCCAATGAATACCTATAGTTAATTAATTTAATGATTAATTTTCTTAAAATTAATGTAAATGGGTATTAAAATAAATATAATGCCATTGAAATAATTATTAATTCATTGGTTCTATGTAACCTAATCCGATGAGACATTCTGTATATTATAATATTTAATCTGACATATTCTTTCAAAGTTTAAATTCTTTCTTCTGAAAGCAGGCCCGTAGCCACGGGGGGTCAAAAGGTGGCATAGCCCCCCTAGACTTAATCGTTGCCCCCAGAAAAAAATTCGTTGATTGCTGTTGACACGTTATCGATATTAGTTGTATTTTTATGATTCGTAATTTCACTGTTTTAGACTAGGTTCACATGGACGCGCGTTAACTCGCCACATATATTTGGGGGTTCACCGAATCTTTATAATTTAAAATAAAATATTTACTATTAATACTTATTTTTAAAATTATTTCTTAAGCATAAATGTTAAATATTGATATACAAAAATAAAATTAAAAATATTCATATTTTTTTTTTAGTGCCCCCCTAAAATTCGGTTTGCCCCACCTAAATATTTAGTCTGGCTACGGGCCTGTCTGAAAGTTGTCTGAACATGACTTAACACCCTTTTCACCCGCAAATTAATATATTACACAATTATATCAATAAATTAATTTAGGTATATTTTTATCATATATCCTAGTTAAACCAATGGATATTAATACGGACGATTAGTCTGACGTCACACATGTTATCAATTCTTATCATTTTTACTCATTGGATCCAAACAAAACTTTATTATAATTTATAATATAAATATATTATATTTTAATGTATAATGTGTATAGTGTATTATTCTTTTAATTTTTAATGTTTTTATTGTAAAATAACTACTTATTGTACTCTTTGTTGTATTCTGAATTTTTACTGTTTTATTATTAATAATGGCTAGTAATCATTTATTATCTATAACATCTATAACTGATTATTTCAAAGACAATATTAAACAGCTTAAAAGAGGTGAAATAGGTTATAAGGACAACCATATTCTCAAATTTCAAACAAACCCTAATTTGGATATCGTTATGGGTGACGTTAAACCCAGTATGCGTAGTAATCCATATAAAGTCATAATTTCCTTGAAAGATGGTTGTATTGCTGATGCACAATGTTCTTGTCCTCGTGGTCCACTTATTTGTCATCACATAGCAGCATTAGCAATATATACCCACTATAATTTGAGCTCAACAGATAAATCTTGCTCCTGGAGTACTAGACAGTCTAATTCATTAAGTGAAGTAAAAACTATAAATCAAATATATAATTCTTTTACATCTCCAAATATTAATATTCCTGATTTAGATTATGAAAATTTTAAGGAAACATTAACAAATTTAACAGTTCCTGTAGGTTTTTCTTGGTTATTTCAACCTGAACCTGAATTAGTGCATCAAAATATTTTAATTAATACTATGTTTGATAATAGATGCAAAGAATTAGTGAAAAGTAAAGATTTTACTGAACTTAAAAATTATATAAAAATCAAAAACTATTTGACTAATGAATTAATTATAAAAATTGCAAATGATACAATAGGGCAAAGTAAAAATGATCTTTGATTTAAATATAGAAAAAATAGACTTACAGCCAGTCACTTCGGAAAAGTGCTAGCAGCTTGTAAAAGAAATAAATTTCCCAAACCCTTATTCAAAATGTTAGAGAACAATACTAACCTTACTAATGTACATGCTATACAATGGCGTATCAGTAATGAAAATTGTGGTATAGAAATTCTTAAAAGAGAAGAAAATGTAGAGGTCATTTCTACAGGAATATGGCTTTCTAATAGTGGATTTTTGGGAGCATCACCAGATAGATTAATAGGCACTGATAAAATTATTGAAGTTAAATGTCCATGGAAATTTAGAAATAAAAATCTTGTTGCTGAAATTGAAAATGACCATAGTTACATTATTTTTAAAAAGGATAACAATATACTTATAAATAAAAATCATATTTACTGGGATCAAATCCAAGGACAGCTTTATTTAACGAATCATAAATATTGTTACCTTGTTATCTGGACTCCTGAACAATCAATTATATCTGAAGTAGAAAAGGATAATGAATGGATAGAAAATTTGGATATATTAGAACAGTTTTTTATTCAGAAGTATATACTTTATTTTATTGAGGAATAATAATTTTTATATTGTAATAAATAATTTTAAGTAGATATTAATAATTTTATAACATAATCAAAATTAAAAACAGTTCCTAATTTTTACCAAAATTATATATTAGGTGTATATGCATAAATAAATTGTATACAATAGAATGTAGAAACAATAACAAACACATACAGGATATTTTAGAAATTGCAGGCAATGATCAAATAGAATTAAACTCGATTATAAAGGTAAAACCTTATACAAATCCACCATGGAATTCAAAAATAAAGATTAATCTAGAATTAGCTAAATTTAAAAAAGATAACACCAACCCTTCCATATACAAAAATTACTTGAAGGACATTCTGCAAACCCACAAAAATCACACTTTAATATACACAGATGCCTCTAAGTCAGAAATAGGAGTTGGAGTTGCGATTATTCACAAATCAAATATAATTAGATACAAACTACCATCGGATTGTACAATTTTTACGGCAGAAGCTATAGCTATTCTTCAGGCACTAAAATATGTAAAAAACTCTCTTTCTTGTCCTAAAAATATTACCATCCTCACTGACTCTCTCAGTGTACTAAAAAGCCTTCAAAACTTTTCAAAAAATAATTGTGATATAGCAAAATTTATTCAAGAAAAAGTAATTAAATATGAAAAAAATCACAAAGCTTGCATATCACTAATTTGGATTCCAGGGCATTGTGGAATCAAAGATAACGAGAAAGCGGACGCGGAAGCTAAGACAGCAAGCATTAATCTAGATACACAATTTCTTAACATATATACATACATTGATAAAAAAAAGGCAAATTAAAAATTTAATATTATTAAAATGGCAAACACACTGGCAAAAACAAAACACAAAACTTAACGAAATAAAAAACTCTATTGACATGTGGTATAATCCCAAACTAAAAAGAATAGAGAACGTAGTGCTCAATAGACTTCGGTTGGGTCACACTCGCCTCACCCACAGCTTCTTGATGAACAAAAGTGAGCCCCCTTCTTGTGAAGCATGTGGAGAGACTCTCATGGTGAAACATGTAATAACAATCTGCAGAAAATTCAATAATCTTAGAATAGAGCTGGGCATCTCACACCATTTACAAGCGACACTCGGTCCAGATTACGAAATAAATAAGAAGATAATTAACTTTTTAAGAAAATCCGAACTTTTTAATATGATATAATTTTGTTGTATATAACCAATCTAGAATAATTATATGTTCATGTAAATAATTGTAAACCTTTTTATAGCTAATGGCCGTTGTCGTCGAAGCTTTAAAAATAAAAATAAAAAAAAATAAAAAAAAAAAAAAAAAATTTTAATGTCATTTCCTCATCTTGTTCAATCACAGGTTTTTTATACTTCCATTTAATTGAAAAAATGGAATCTTTATACTGTGATAGTAGGTTACAATTGCCATTAGTTAATGTAATTGAAGTATGTAATAAAACACTTTTCATAGCATTCATAAACTGTGCATAATTTGGATTATTATTCGATCCAAATCTACCTAGAATATGTCCAAAAAACAATTCAAGAGCATCTTGGCTAAATTTATAACTTAAGATGTATTTGAATCCATGATTAGTCAATAAATCATTTGATATATTTAAAATTTATTTTATTGAAGTTGCAAATTCAATTATAAATGTTTTCCTCTGGCTTTTCCATAATAGCACATCTGATAATGTATTAAGTGAGTATAAATATTTTATATTATTTATCATTCTACATTTCAAAAAATTAATAATTCCAGCTTGAATAGGCTATTTAATCCCTGTACCAAAAGGATTTCTAGAATTCAAAAAATCAAACACTTCATCGACAACTCGAATAAACTCAATGGTTGGTTCACAATTTTCAAAATATATAGATGTTTATTTCAAAAATTGCAAAGCATTGGCCACTGAACTACTGAGTGTTTGTACCGCTAATTTCACCTTCATACAATTATTCTTCCAATTAATATGTGCTGATCCAATTTTATTTCCTAATTTAAATTTTTGCATGTGGTATATTGTCCGGAAGAGACCCAGATGAAAGATCTCTCTTAGATTTCTAAAGAGAAAAAATTTTTTTTGTTAACTAGACGATAGATAATAATATTTTATATTACAATTATGCCACGAATAAGAAAAAGGACAACAGATAGAGGAACAGATAATACAGTCATGATAACAGCAGCAAATATTTGCCTAAATAAAGATAAATCAGAATGTTCAGTTACTGAATAATTTGCTATTTTCATGTAACTTAAATAGATATTGTAGTGATCCCACGTATAATAAGTTTAACTATTCTTTATACTGGGCGCTACAATGCAACGCGTTCTACGCTTGAATCGACGAAGTCAGTTCCACTCGACGTCTCGAAAGTACTTCAGTGATGTTGAAATAAATAAAGTAACAATTTCACAAAGTTAAAATGTAAAAAGGTTTATTTTATTTAAAAGTTTAAAGATAGTGAAGAACACTACCTGAGATATAATAATTAAATATTCTTAAGACTAAAAGGGTTTACTCAGCAGTTGACCAATACTAAAAAGTAATGAAAGCGTCAACGGCGTTTCGACCAGCAAGAATACAAAATTACATCTAAAATCTAACAAGCACCAACACCCGTATATATAGTAGGTCCACCCAGATCTAGGAGAAAAGAAAGGGATTGTTTGTTACAAGAAGCTGACGGCCTCGAAGGTTCGTCGTACTTAGAGAAAAAGAAAAATATGTTTTTCTGTGCGTTCATTGTTGTTCTCGGAAGATCATAAAAATGGCGAGGCCACGCACTCCGGCGTGGAAGACGGTTCTCTCGTATTCAACTAGTTTTATATATTATATTTGTTACATGACATTTGTGCGTCGATACGTAAATAAGTTGGTGTCCTCGAAAGGTTTATCGTACTTAAAGAAAACAAAAATATGTTTTTTTGGGTCTTCGTTGTTGTTTTCGGATGGATGACCGAATGACGTGCTCAAACTAGTTTCATATATGTTATATCTGTTATGATATTGTGGCCTCTTCGAGTGGTAAATATATTTTATATCGTTTTTATTGAGTTCATGTACCCCCGGCGTAAGATTTCTAAAAAGACCTTCAACTCATATCAAAAGTAAAAGAAAACACATTTGTGCGTCTCCGAGTGGTAAACAACTTATATAATAAAAATAATATTAATTTAAAAAGTAGTAAACACATTGGGTTTACTACATATATTTGAAAGTTAAAAACCCATCTCGATTCTGGTGGTCCTCTACCAGAAAATGAATATAATCCACATACGAGGATATTTAGTGTTTCACAGGAATCTATATTAACAAATTATCTAAAGAACTGTGCTGATATGAATTTTGAACTATATACTAAGGATGTGAGAAAATTTGCTTTTGAATATGTAACAAAATTATAATTAAAAATACCAGATAACTGGATTAAAAATGAATTAGCAGGTATAGACTGGTTTTTTAATTTTTTTAAAAGGAATCCAACGTTATCTTTTCGTCAACCGGAAGCTACAAGCTTATATAGAGCAATGAACTTTAACGCAGTGAATGTTAAAATGTTTATGGATAAATATGAATCTGTACTTATTAAATATAACTCTGAAAAACATTTGATATTTAATTTAAATGAGACTGGAATATATACTGCTCAAAACCCTGGTAAAAAAGTAGCACAGAAAGGAAAATCAGTAAAAACATAATCCTAAAAGCACCAGTAGCCAGACGTTCGAGTATACCTTGATTATGAATACGATTAATGGTGTTGAGTACATTATTTTTTTGTGGAATTGTAAATTATGGCACCATAGTAAATTACCGAGAGAATAAGAGATTAGTAGATTCTAAGGAGGCTCTTTGTTTCAGATCCCTACGTATTGTGCCTGATTATTTTCATGATTTTCATTCTTGAAGGACATACAGCTTTGCGTTTTTTCAAGTGAGGGCGCTAGCTAAGTTTGTCGTCGAACATGAGACCCAGAATCCGGCTATTACTAGAGAAGGTCAAAGTGGAGATCATAAATGTGATTAGCGGTGGATCTTTTTTCTTTTTGTTGAAGATTATGCATTGCGTTTTAGAGGGGGAAAACGTAAAACCAAATTCCAGTGGCCACTTGGAGAGGGTTTTCAGGGAAATATATCAGAGAGTATTAAAGATTGTTCTGTTTTTGAAAATACCTGAGTAGTTTTTGATGTGGGAAGTGTGGTTATCCTTTAGATTGGATTCTTGGTAGTAAATAATTTGAGTTTTAAAATCATAGACGGTTGATGTCGGCTGTGCGTTTGTAGAAGTCGTTAATGTTCCTTTGGATAATTGTGCTCATGATTAATAAATTAAAGTAAGGGTGTAGAAATTGTTGGTTGTGTATGATGGGTTGATTTTGGTTTTTCTGAGAGGAGGGATTGTCAGGATGAGGCATTGATTGGAATAAGAGGTTACCTCTTATTAGGAGGTTAGGTTATCTCGTTTCTTTGTCCTACGTTGGTTGGCAAAACATCCAGCCGTTGACCACACAACATATCCTAGACGTCCTCCGACTGTGGTTGCCTCCCTAGGAACAGCACCAACTATGCCCTTTCATTATTCCAGAAAGGACACTCAAAAATAGTGTTCTCTGCTGTGTCCTCTCCGGCGGGGCAGTGCTCTCTTCTTGCTCCAGAGGTATTTTTGAAAGTAGCCGTGACCGGTGAACGCTTGTGCCAAATTGAATGATACCGAATTTGGTCCCTGGTACCACCATCTGGCGATATCGGGAATCAGCTTCGTTGTCCACTTTCCTTTCGTCATTTCATCCCACCGGTTCTGCCACTTACAAATAGTCGCCCTTCGTATTTCAGACTTAACATATACGGCATTCGATTTTATTTGCTCTGAAATGAGCATCCTCACTTTGGCCAACAAAAATTTCGGTGGCATTCTGGCCAGAACCAACGCTACCATGTCCGACACTGTACGAAAGCATCTGGCAACACTCAGAGCTGCACATCTCTGGGCCTGTGTAAGGTGTTTTCCTGACTTTCGAGTTCCGATGATTTTGTCCACCCATGCCTGGGCACCGTATAACAGTCTACTGTGGATAACTGTCATTAGAAGTTCTCTTACTTTGACACATTGTGTCCACATTGTGTGTTGTAGGTCCTCCTACATTGGACATCAGTCTACACAGGGCAGTCGCTGCTTTTTTCGCCCCAGCCGCCGCCGTCTTCGTGTGTTCCATGAACGACAACCTGGTATCTAGCTGGACGCCTAGATATCTGGTCGAACCTTTTACCGCTATCTGGTGTCCATTGACGGAGAAGTATGGTTGGCGAAAACCGTGTTTTCCTGTCAGAATCACGTACTCAGATTTTTCCGGCGCCAGAATCAGTCCATTGTTGGTCATCCACCCTACAATGCCTTCCAGTACCGGGTTGAAGAGGTGCTCTAGCAAATCCGTGGTATGAGCTACCGTCACTACCACCACATCATCGGCATAAGTAACCAATTTCACGCCGTTGGGAACGGGTAGGCATAGTATACCGTCGTAGAAGAGATTCCATAACGTAGGGCTTAAGATGGAACCTTGCGGAACTCCACAAGTAACTGGTACCGTATGGCTTACAGAGTCCGTTCCTATAATGATGCAGCGTTTAGTCATGTACGACCTTAACCCGTCATCAGTCACGTATGAGCGCGGCGCTCACTCAATTGCTATTTTAGCTATTACTGGGTATTATTTAATTTGAACATTTTAGATACCATTGTATACCTTATCTTACAATACTTGGGAATTTTTCTATTAATAGAAAATTCCAATCCGTAATCTTTTGTTGTTATTACTATAGATTGAACTTATCAGTTCCAATAAAGTGAGCGCGGCGCTCATACGCGACTATTCGTCTAATACTTATTTACACATATTCGTATTTTATGATATGTATTATTTTTATGATTATTTGTGTATCGTGTTATATATTTTGGTGATTGTTTTTGTTTATTATTCTTAACTATTCATGTAATATATTTTAACTCTTTTATTTATTTATTATTCGTGTATTACATTTTACTCCGGTATTTTTATAATTTCGAAAACATGGAAAAGGTAAATAATTGGTTGTAAGAAACTATAGACGACGATTTATTATTCGATTCTGATGACACTGACGCTGATTCCGATTATGTATGTCCAAATGAAACCGATTGTGAGAATCAGACAGAAGTTGAGGTAAATATAAATCCATCTATATCAAAAAATTCCCCCGCTGTATCGAGATCACAATCCAGAAGTCCTCTTGCAACAATAGAATTAGACATCCTAATTATTATTTAGGTAAAGATAAAGTTACAAAATGGTACAAAGTAAGTCGTGCTGTCAGTAATAGTCATACACGTCGTCATAACTTAGTGTCAAATGTACCTGGTGTAAAAAGAGGGGCACGAGACGCAAAAACTGTTATTGATTGTTGGCGGTTATTTTTTGTTGATGAAAGAGTAAAATTTACTAATATTTACTTTAATAAGATTCGTAAAATTTTCAACGTGAAAAAGATTTCATTATTAAGGAAATAGAAACTTGCGTTGTTCGCGCGGTCGACGGGCGTACACGCGCGTTGATCGCGCGCCATGTGAACGGTAACTGGGAAACCCGTATATATAAATACTCGAGAATAACCGACGCGCGTCCATGTGAAGGTAGCCTAAAATAGTTTATTTGATTCAATTCTTTGTTAGGTATACTATAGAGTAAATAAATGTAATTGTAAATGTAAATCGTTATCATCACAAGCCAAGTTGTGTAAAACACAACAAGCCACTATCACAGCTTGGGTGGTTTCTAGTTTTAAGCGTGATCCAAAAGATAGCACAGGAAATTTTCTTTTTAGCACTCCATATAATCTTTCCACTGGATTCCTAGTCCTAATAATGGATTCATTATACAACTCTTCAATGTTATTACTAGGATTCAAGTATGGAGTAACAACATATTTTGTATTTGCATATCCAGTGTCAGCCACAAGTAAACTGTTTTTCCAATAACCACTGACCAACTTATTAAAAATACGTGATTTCTTGAAAATATTTTGATCGTGACACGACCCTGGCCAACGTGCAACTACATCCATTATCTTCAATCCAGGGCATGCAATTGTTTGAACATTTAAAGAAAAGTACCCTTTACGGTTTCTAAAATATTCTGCATCAGGACCACCTATTAACATTGTTTTAAATCATATTATAATATTGCTGTTACATGTAATTTTAACAGACTTACCAGGACTTTGAATTTTAATATGAGTGCAATCAATTGCACCAATAGTTCTTGGGAATCTTGCAATTTGATAAAAGCGAACTTGTAAATCTCTTATTTCATTTTCAGTTTCTGGCATACGAATAAATATTGGTCGTAGTTTTGCTATGGCCACACTAACATCGCGTACTATCAAACTAGCTGTGGTTTTACTCACACCAACTTTGTGATCTATGGTAAACAAATGAACACAATTATTTTTGTGTTCTGATATAATATGATAAATAATATATTACGAATACCTAATTTTAAAATTACTAATCTACTCTTTGTATATTTAAATAAAATCTTCCAGATTACCGGTTATTTAAGATTAATAAAATTGCATTTTGACAAAAGTTATGTACCTAAACATTTTTTTTTAAAATAGTATTTATAATCATTATAATTCAAAATTAATAATTTTGTATCTTCTATAATATATTATAGAAATATATATATTATGTGTTTGTATGTGTAAATTTTACAGGTTATATTATATCTATTACCTATTAAAATGTCATTATTGAGTGGAATCAAAAAAGTGCTTCACCTACGAAATAATAAACAGAAAAACAAAAAAGGTTATAATAACATCCATATGGATTGTGATGTTGATGATTTTTGGGAAATGATTGGTGAACTTGGTGATGGAGCTTTTGGAAAAGTCTATAAGGTTTTATTTTTAGATAGTAAAACTAAAATTTTGTTTTGTATTAAACTATAAATGGTAATAACTAGTTTTTATTTTTTTCAAAAAACAATAAATTTATGTTTAGTCATTTTTTCAAATTTAAAATGATGTGTTTTGAATATCAATTTTTATTTTATTTAGGTAAATCTGTTTTTTATATTAATTGATCATAAATTAACATTGAGCAAGAAAAACAATTTATCATTGTGTAAAAGTATATCCTATGCTTGGTTTCTAATGACGTTTTATATATACGTACATTAGAAAAAAGTCATGTATAAACTTCTGAAGAAAGATATATTTAAATCAGTATAGTATCAGTAGATTATTACACTAAAGCCTTAAAAGTGGATAAATATTTTTCATTACTTAAAAGGTGTAGTGTGAATATTAGTGAATATTATATAATATTAAATTTTTTTTTTTTTCTTTAATTGCATTATTTTTATAAAACTTTCATCTGTTCCTTAATTTGTTTATTAACTAGGAAGAGATGAGTCAAAGTAGCCTTTTAACATATCCAAGTTTTTTCTTATAATAATATAAAGAATACTTTAATTAACATGAATTGACATGTGTGTGTTTTATAAGTAATAATAATTTATTTAATATAAATCTTAAAGACATGATAATGATGATAAGGGAAATTGTGAATAAATAATACCAACCACATGGATGTGGTTTGCCCATGATAAGTTTGTATGGAAGGCCCCAAGGGTCTTTTTGTACAAGGTCGCATAGACTTTTCCAGGCTGACCTTTGTCTTCTTAATCACCAGGACTAACTCACGTTAGCGGCCTTTACATTATTTTCTTCGAGAGTACAGGCTGCAGGACCCATTCATTTTCTCTTCCGCTGGAAAACTCGGAGTAGATGGTTGGCTGTACTCCGGAGGGCACCTATCTCCAGGCTCCACTAGTGGATCAACCTCTTGCCACTACTTCCTGTGTGGTTTGCCCTGCGGCATGTTTGGATAGTTTCGGTAAGGGCAGTGGCTATGTTCAGCGTCCGCGTGGTCGGGAAGTGTTAAAAAACTTTCCGAAATAAGTGCTGCTTTCAGTTTTTGGATGTCTATTTTAGGAACTCTTGGAGTATCTCGGCTTACAGGCCCACAACTTATTTCATACGTCAGGTTGTAATGGTTACTGAGTGAGATCTCGTCTAAGACCTTCCAACACTAATAACCTATCCTTTTTTTTTTTTTTATAACGGTATCGTAGGGGTCCGGAAATACCTAATGAGGCAATTGGCCAGCTCCCCCACATCGTTTATTGATAACCAAAAACACATACAAATACATATATCCATTGGTACCACATTACAATAAGATGACCTTGCGTCATCGGACAAATAACTGGCCTTCGGCCCACATTACATCCGTTCTTAACTAAGTTAGAAATTATTCGGTCTGCGTTGCCGTTTCCTTTCTTCGTTTTCCCTGGGCCTCAGCACATTGTCCACGAAGTCGCTGATTGCCAAGAAGTTGTTTACGGACTTCAACATCGTTTCGATTGCAGTCTACGGTATAAATTCCCCTTTTGTCTTCACTTAGAGTTCTCTTTTCTGCCTCCACCACCTTGTCGCAGCTGAAAAATTCGTGTTCTGCATCGTCAACTGGTGCTGAACAGTCTATGCATTCCGGTGACTCCAGCTTCCTAATTCGATTCAGATAACTACTGAAGCAGCTATGACCGGATAGGAACTGCGTGAGATGGAAATTGGTCCTACCGACGTTTCTGGTGTACCACCGCGTAAAATTTAGGGTTAACTTCCTTGTCCAGCAACCAGATACCTCGTTATCCCACCTCTCCTGCTAATTGCTAATTATATCGTACTTTGGTGGTGCATCTGCACCAAGTCTTCTTCTAAAGAATTCAACCTCACGCTCTCTGGCCAGCAAGTCTGCCGGGAGAGTAGCCACTATCACGTTTGTTGGTGCTTCCGAAACAATGCGATGGGCACAGGTTTTGCAAAGTAGAACCTTTTTTTGGACCTTGTTGATGATCTTCTTATTAGCGGGAACAATGTCCATGGTGTGAGCCAAAGCCGGTGCGCCGTATAACAACATGGAGTGGACGACGGAGGACATTAGGCGCCGCCTGTCCTCTCGTAGACCTCCAACATTTGGCATTAGCCTTGCAAGTTGTGACCCAATTTTCTCTGCTTTGGCTGAGACCTAACGTACGTGGCTCTTAAAAAGGAGCGATTTGTCAACAGTCACGCCGAAGTATGTCATTTCTGATGATAGTGGAATGTTTCGCGACTCATCAAAAGTTCTGGTAACTCGAATTTATACTTGTGTGTGAACATGACAGCCTCTGTTTTGTTGATGGCGATCTCTATGTCAAGGCTGTTGATGCGCTGCCTAACTTCGAACAAAGCATTGTTGGATCTGTACTCAAGGTCTCTTATGGTTATTGCTGATAACAATATGATGGTGTCATCCGCAAAACCCATCAGTTTTGAATCGTTATTCAGTGGTTCCCTGAACACTCGGTCGAATGTGCCATTCCAAAGTAACGGCCCGACCACCGAGCCTTGAGGGACTCCTCCCATTATTTCAAAGTTCAGTCCTCTATTCCGGGGACCTTGATCCGTGGTTCCGTATCTTCCTGAAAAGTAGGATTGGAACATTATGATTAAATATGAGGGGGTGCCGCCAGAAGGCACAAGAGGTCTTCCACATCGTTTGGGGAGACCTCTCTGCCTCCGAGAAAGGCGTTAACCTGCTGCCGATAAAGCGTCCACTCGGGGCAGACGAAGATGGTGTGCTCCGCTGTGTCCTCCGGATGATGGCAGTACAGGCATGCTGGGGAAGGTGCGCGGCCAATCCTAAGCAGATATTGCTGGAAGCATCCATGGCCCGTAAGTTAGGTCCGTGGTACCACCATCTGACTATATCAGGGATCAGAGTTTTGGTCCATGACGCTTTAGTTGTAGCATACCACATCGTCTGCTATTTACGGATGAACTCCAAACTCAATTCGGCCCTAGTGCGTGGCATTCTGGTCTTCTTGGCCACCGCGGCTCTCTTCTGCTCGGCAGCCAGGAGCATCGCAGCCATGTCCGACACCGTCTTATAACATCATATCATATCATATCATATCATCGTCTTATAACTCCGACATTTGGCATTAGCCTACCGAGAGCCGTCGCTGCTCTCCTTGCTCCTACTGATACCGTTCTCTCGTGGTCTATGAACGACAGTCTAGTGTCTAGGTGCACACCAAGGTAACGCACTGTGCACTTGACCGAAACGGGGTGGCCGTTCACCAGGATCGATGGAGGACGGAAGGAGCGCTTGTTGGTCAACACCACACACTCCGACTTCTCCGAGGCCAAGGACAATCCATTGACGGTCAACCAATTGCTGATTGCTGTCAGTGTCGAGTTGATGGCATCTTCGATCATTTCCGTGTTGTGGCCTACCCCCACAACGGCTACGTCATCGGCAAAGGTCAGAAGCCTAACAGTTTTTGAGACCGGTAGCCTCAGAATGCTGTAATAAAAGAGATTCCAGAGCGTTGGGCCTACATCGAGACCGAAGGAACTCCGCTGGAAAACGTGTCTCTAGCAATGGAGATTTTTCGGTCAGACATGTACCACCGCAGGACGTCCACCAAGTACCATGGCGTGTTGCACTACTGGAGTTAATCGTCTATGTGCGTCAAGGGTGCTGAGTTAAACACATTTCAGACATCGAGGGTCACCATTACACACATGTCTCTATTTTGTACGGAACCCGCACCGGCTTCGCGTGCTTTGAGGACTTCCGCGATGGCGTTGGCCGTTGTCCTCGATCGCCTGAATCCATATTGGGCATCGCTTAGCTCTCGGACCTGTTCGTTGTGGCCACCCAGCCTCACCAGCAGTTTCCCTGCGCCGTCCAGTAGACTGATAGGCCTATAACTAGACGGTTGGTCCAGCGGCTTGGACTGACCCTTGTACAGGAGGACCAAGTACGCCCTCTTCCAGCTGGTCGGAAACTGTCTCTGACCGATGCACGCGTTATAGGTTAAGAGGAAGAGTCCCGGAAACTTACGCGCAACGATTCTCAGCACCTCGGTTGGCACTTAGTCGGGTCCCGGGGCTTTTTCCGTTGGAAGTCTGCTTGCTGCTTGATTCAGTTCTTCGGCAGTGAAAAGCGGGACCTCCTGGTCTGGGATAGTAACTAGCCGTTTTACCCTATAACTCGTTAACCGTTATACTTACGACCAAAATGAACATAACTAACGTTAGATCATCAAATTTACTATATGATTCGGTTATTAATTAGTTTATTTTTTAAAAAACTCGCGTACAGCTTAAAAAAATGTAAAAAAATTTTTTTTTTTTTTTTAATTTTCGTTTTTCAGCTAAATATATAACTATGCATGAGCGCAAAAGTGACCTATCCAACAAAAAATTGGGGAATTTTGTATGTTTTATTCCTAAATAACTCTTAGAA
This sequence comes from Tetraneura akinire, assembly GCA_021307375.1. Lineage (NCBI taxonomy): Eukaryota > Metazoa > Arthropoda > Insecta > Hemiptera > Aphididae > Tetraneura > Tetraneura akinire. The sequence goes on from JAIUCT010000061.1 coordinate 834,393, forward strand.
CTATGTCTTGGATGTATCAATATTTAATATGAAACAATAGTTAAATTTAATTCATTTTTAAATATTGATTTTTTTAATCAAATTTTCAGAGAAATTAAAAACGTGTATTACTCCCATTAACCATTTGATGGAATAGGCCACTATTGCGCGCAACCCCTATTACCCCTATTACTAGTCGCGCCTTCTTCCAGACGTCAGGAAACGTTCCGCTTTTCAAGCACTGCGCACTTGTGCGCTGAAAGTATCCAAGAAAATTGCTGAGTTGTTGATAGCTACCATTTTAATCAATTTTAATTAATTTAATAGGAATGTGGTAGTGTCCAGGAGCTCTTTCCGACGGTAGGCCCTTCACTACATAGGTGAGTTCCTCCCTAGTGAACGCTGAGGGCACCTCTTCAATCGCAACTTGTTGGTCAGTTACTAAGTCCAGCCTCAAAGATACCGAATCCCAAGAACTCCTTGGTAGAGAGGAGAAAAGTCCTCTGGCAATTGCTATTGTCGTTTCACTGGTCAGCTGGGAGGATTTCCTTGCTAATATTTTTGTTACTATTTTATAAGGTACTCCCCATGGGTCAAACTCAACAGCTCTGCACATCTCGCTCCAGCTTACCTTCCGGATGGCCAATTTCAATTGATCCCTTGCTATCTTATAGTTTTCAAATTCCAACGATCTTTCGGTAGTCCTCACTCGACGGCCGGCGCGCTGGTATGCTCTGCGATCTATGTTAGCAGCTGACCTGAGACGCGCTATATCATCGCTCCACCAGTGAGCCGACTTCCTGTTGGTATCCTTTCCTCACCTGTATCCCTTCCCTTGCTTTTTTCCTTTTAACTTTAATTGGTTTATGTGAATTGACTAGGTGGGCAAATTTTTTTGTCCTTAAGATAACGATGGATAATATAATAATATATGATAATGTAAAATTACCTACATGCTGAAATATATGAATTAGAACAACTTCAAGACACAAAACGAATCAAAAAACCACCCAGGCGACTTCAGTATACAGATAATCCTACAGTAAAATTAACATCAAAGTATGAATTAAAAAACGATATGTTTGAAATAATTGACTATTTAATTAATGAAATTGAAAGACGTTTTAATCAACCTGGCTTAACAAATTTGGTGAAGTTAAAGAGCATACTAATAAATAAAGTAACAAAATCTCATGAAGAACTAAAAAATTGTTTAAATATTATGAGTGAAGACATCGACATTAATAAACTTCATGCACAATTATTATGTTACCTTCCATAGTACCTAATAACACTATTATTATGTTACGGGCAGGGGCATGCCTAGAAATTTTTTCGGAGGGGGGTTAAAATTTTTATAAGAATGTATTTTAAAAGTATTTATTTAATTAGGTAATACTTTTGGCATAGGTATAAAATATTCAATAAATAATAATAATTGATGGTACATTTCAAATTATTACAGTGTTATTCAGAGTCATTTATTCTTCATGTTCAACTACTGTTTATCGTTTTTTGTATTCATAGTTGTCTAATCCGTTGCTGAACATATGTTTAAGAATTTTTGTTAAACACAGTATTTAAACATACCTACCTAAGACAGTGTATTACCTACAGTAATTACACAGACAGTATTTACCTATATCATATTATATTCATCAATTATCATAGTAAAGCTATAGTGTAATACTACTAATACTGTAATATAGCTAACTATTAATTTTTATATTTTTTTTTGCTTATAGTAAAAATATTACAAAATCATTTATTATTAAATAAAATATGGATTTTATACATAACGACGTTCGTAATTTGAGACTGCGTAAAGTGTATAAAATGCTTAAAGATCCATTCCATATATATTCTAATTATGAATTTAAAAATAAATATCGTTTCTCTAAAGAAGAAGTACTTTTAATTTTAAGTAGAATAAGAGGTAATTTGAATAACCCTGTGAAAAATCGAGGTCGACCTATTATTTAATAAATTAAGAGCGTATAACGAATATAATAAAACAAGCGTGATAAATTTATCACTATGGTTATTTTTATAAATATTTATTATTTAGCTGATGAGTCGAATTCGTCGAAATTTAAGGCTAGTCGTTGACAGGCAATTTTCAGTTGCGCGATAGTTTAATCACATGAGTGACTTCCACAGTGTTATATGACAATCAGTTAACATGCAACTAACCAGTTTGTCCAACTAATTAGTTTGTATTTTGTCACAAATCGTTTGATTGCGCCGGTAAATGTAAGTTGCGTCCCAATAAAAAGGTATTTCTTAGGTACGTATGTAAGTTGCGCCCTGGTATTTCTTAGGTACATACGTAGTTGCGGCCTGGTATTTCTCAGGTAATACGTAAGTTGTGGCCCGTGTTTATATCATATAATAATATTATATTATATACGTTAATTACGTCCGACGGAAAATCCATAAAATGATGGCTGGGTAATAACGTCTCGTATCAAAATAGAATATCCTCTAATCTATCCTCTATCTGCTAAATTTTACTGTAGTTACATTACATACAATGAACACATTAGTTCACCGATAACCGTTCTATAAGAGTGCACGTGGAGATTTTTGAAAATGAACGTGGTAAATAGTGAAATAATAGTGAATAATACAATGCTAAGTGAAAAAAAGAAATTATTAAAAGTGATTGCTGGTGATAAGTTTTGTTTTAACAAATATTTAATAAATTATGTTGAACGTTGGTGTTGCACCGTCAAAACGAGTAAGTGCTTTGCAAAATTAAATAGTCAGAATAAATACTAAAATTGGAATTTTTAATGAACATAACCATAATCCATTACCAGAAAATATTTAACTGGACAAAAAATTAGTAACAATATAAAACGAAAAGCAGTTGATGACATGTTTAATGTTTATTAGACCATCAAAGTTTTACTGAAAAATGATGATATTACTTCTGGAGATGCTTTATTAATAAAAAGAAATATACATAATGCTCGATATTCAAAGTTACCCAAATTACCAACTTAAACACAAATTCATGAGACTTTAAAAAATATAGAATTTAAGACAATTAAAGATGAAGACTTTTTTAGTGAATAATAACGAAACAAATATATTAGGTTTCTCGACAGTTCTTAATTTACAAGCTTTATGCAATTTGAACACAATATTTGTAAACAGTACTTTCAAAAGTTGCCCGAAATTGTATCAACTCTTTACTATTCATGGCGTGTTAAATAATTATTATATTCCTGTTACGTACCACGAATTGATGAAGTAAAAAGTGAATAAATTTAAAAAAAAAGTGAATATTGAGAATTTATTGAAATTATTAAAATTGATTATTATTGAGAATTATTATTGAGAGTTATATGAAGAATATATTGAGATTTATAGTTTAAGTATTGACTTGTGGATAATATATTTAAATAAATAAAAACCCAAATCCACAAAAAATTTACTTTTATTTAAGTAAATACGTATTTCGGTAACAAAGTTGCCATCATCAGTGCAAAACACAGACTGACCGTTCTATGCGTGTACATGTCCCTTATATAGTGTATATTCCCGTGCATGACGTCATCACACGATGAGTCGTTACACGAAGCCGGTTATTTTATTATTAATTATTAATGTAACAGTTTTAACAAGTTATTTTGTAATGGATTTAAATCCCAATTTAACAGATTAATTTTATTTTTTGACATTTCAATAGCTTCTCTTATATTTAGTTCCTGATTATTTGTGACATGTTTTAATTATTTTATTGTGTTAATATTATGGTTAAATTCTAAAAAGTGTTCTGCTATGGGAGATTTATCTGTTTCCAGATTCTTCATACTTCCTTAAATCGTATACCTATGTTAAATACATTTACAAAAAAAAAAAAAAAAAGTTGGACTATAGTATGCATGTATTAAATGAATAAAAATAATAATAATAATAAATAAAATAATTAAACTTATTACGTACGGAACATATGAATAGCGAAGAGAACCAATCTATATTTGAATTATGTGAACAATATTCCGATAAATTTCATTTAGAAGGAGACAAATTGACCTTTACTAATACTACAAAACATGAAATAAAATTAAAAGACAATCAACCACCCATATATCGAAGACCCTATAGATTACCTCATTCACAATACGAGGAAATAACTTCACAAATTCATCATTGTGTGTTGCTAATACTGTTGGAAGACTTCAATACGTGAACTGCTATATTATTATAAAAGAAAATACTCAAATTTGTATAAGGTATCGTAGACTTGGAGATCTTTTAAGAATGAGAGAAAAAAGAAAACAACATGGTGCTCAAGAGCGATTACTTTTATCACCATCCAAGCAAAGAAAGATTAAAGAAATCAAAAATCAAAATAAAGGACTAAGAAAAAAGATTATATATGCTAATAAAAAAGTTAATAGATTGAAATCAGAATTTAATAATGTTAAAGGTAAAATGGCAACTTACCAAGAAGAAAATATTGAAGAAAAATTATGCAATATAAAAGACATCAATGAAAGTCAAAAAACATTGATAAAAGAGTACATTAATGCCATAAAAATAAAAATCCTAAAAATAGTAGGTATAATGAAAACTGGTTAATGCTTTGCTTGTTATTTAATATTCGATCATCTGAAGCTTATAAGTATTTACGTGATAGTCAGTTATTACCTCTACCTCACACAAAAACAGTACGTCACTTACTTTCAAGTCTAAAAACAACTTGTGGTTTTGATAAAGACTTTTTGTCACATGTCTTCTAGAGAAAGGCATGGTGTTCTTTTATTTGATGAAATCAGTCTTCGAAAAGTTTGCAAGTGAATTCGTCTTATTTGTCCTACATTGTCCTACCATTCCACTTGCCATAAAGAATTAGCAGACCATGCTCTGTTCTTCATGTGGCAATCGTTAGGTTCAAATTTTAATCAAACTATTGGAGTTTTTGCTTCTAAAGGAGATGTAAAAGGTAAGATATGATTATAAGTACATACTTATAATTAAGAATTATTAATTTATTATATTAAAAATTTATTTCAAATAATAGGTACTTTGTTGGCTCAACTGGTCTTAAAAGCTATCATTTTAATAGAGAACACTGGTATACTAGTTGAAGGTATTGTCTGTGATGGAGCAACAACAAATAAAAAAATGTGGGTTTAACTTGGAATAAATGATACCCAAGAAAAAATTATTTTGTTCACCCTCTCAATGAAAATAGGAAGGTTCTTGCTTTTTCTGATTTTATACACATTTTTAAGTGTGTACGCAACCGTCTACAATAGCAAATCATTACGTGTAAGTATAAATTAAATACAATTTATTATTTATGTAACTTTTTTCAAATTCTAAGTATTTATTTTTTTAACTCTTATTTTTAGTTACATCCGGATAGGAGAGTGTGTCTTGCAATTATTATAGAGAGGTTTATAAAGAAGATATAGTACATCCTGCAAATTTAAGATTGCTTCCAAAAATAACTCTACAACATCTCGATCTGACTTCAATGTCTAAAATGAGAGTTCGACTTTGTACACAGGTTTTTCTTCAAAATAATAATTTAATTGTATTATATATATTCTATAGCTTTGTTAGCTTTTTTATAGGTTTATAGCTGTTTCTATCAGTTTTGGTCATCTATTTCTTTGGCTGTTTCATATACCACTTTTAAATCTATCAATAATCAATCAAACCTATGCCACCTTGGATCATTTATTGAATTAAACAATAATTTTAAAAATAAATTGCAATTTATTAATTATTTTTATTAAATATTTACAAATCGTAGACTTCAAATATGATAGTATTATATGAGAGGAGTTATGGAAGGCTCTAGAAGAATTTGGAGTTCCTGCTAAATTAATTCAACTGGTGAAAGAATGTAATTCTAACAGCTGTTACAAAGTTAAATTCGGGAAAAAAATTCAGAAAGTTTTGAAGCAAGTACAGGACTTAGAATGGCAAGGAATAAAAATGGGTGATGAAGGATTTGTGGTAATTATTAATAATAATATATACATTTTTTTTTATTATTTGAACTATTTTATAGAAATTTAGAGATGCCATGAAATTTATCAATTGTTGGGAAAATGAAATGCAAATGGGTACCATTTTAACAAGTGAATTTTTATCTTTGCAAACATCTCAAAGCCTAAGAGTAACTTTACATTCCACAATTGACCTATCAATGTATTTGTTAAAATAATGTAATTTTAACTCTGTATTAACTGAGAGGATGTGCCAAGACCCTTTAGAAGTAAGCAATTATAAATTTATATTAAATATTTAAGGATAGTAATTGAATTGTTGAACTAATTTGTTTTTAGAAATTCTTTGGAATAATGAGACAAGCAGCTGGTCCCAACGAACCCCCGACCACTCCGACATTTTTGCACCTGTACAAGTTACTTTCAGTTTCTTCAGTTGTAAAACCACCTAAACAAGGGAACTGTTCAATCACAGAAGCTGATGCACCAAAAATATCTTTGGCAGATCTCAAAGAAATTTTTCATGATAAAACTTCTAAAAGAATTGAAAATATTGAAAAGCTAAAATCAAAATTGGTCAGCTTGATTATGAACGATGTGGGGGAAGCATGTGAAATATTGCCAGACTTGGACTCGCAAAGTGAATCCAGTATTAGAGACTGCATAGTGTACCATGTGTGTGGGTATGTCACAAGAAAAATTTTAAAAACGCAAAAAATGTCCAACTTGCATAGATTTTTTGAACAGTAGTGATATTACGCACAAATCGAATGAACTAGTTGTGGCTAAAACCAAAGGACAATTAATTCACCATAATAAATTTTTATTGGAATTTTTGAGTTCAGTGGAACATTCTTTTTCCAAACATTGTCATGATGTAGATATTTTTGATAAAGTGATTAGTGATGTTACTTATAATATTCAATTTAATACCTAGATACCTGTAGTTTACATATAGTTGATGTCACCACAGAAATTATTGTCTATTATATACAGATGAGAATGAGACAATACTCTTATCAAGAAAATCTTAAATTAAAATATCAATAGAAAAAAAAAGTTTCAAAATTTTATCACACTTAATTATTATATAGTTCAGTAAATATTGGTATAACTTTCTCATAATTGTTTTCATCAATTTTCATTTTTATATCGACTATTGTCTGTTGTTATACGACAGTATTATTAATTACCATATATTTTTAAAACTTAAATTTTTATATTGAGTATTGTCTACTGTTATACGACAGTATTATTATTTACCATCTACTGGTAACATTGTATTATATTGACTCATAGTTATCTACATAGATAATATTGTATATTGACTATTGTCTATCATATGACAGTATTGGGGTACGAAGATAGATCGCTTCCTCGCAGTGTACCCCGGGCAACGTTTTAAGCAATTAAAACGGCTAAAGATCTATCAGCTTTGGTGGTTGAACTATCATTGTGTCAATTAATTACTAATTATAAATTTATCTGTTTCATGTTAAAATAATTTGTATTAGAAATAAATTCATTTCATTAATTTTAGTTAGAATTAACTATTATTCAATCTAATAAGAAAAATCACATAATACAACCGTGTATGTTGAATTCCTGATTTTTATTATAATAATGTACTTATAAATTTATACAGGGTGAGCCTCGAGGATTTGACAAATGGAATCACTCTGGTTCTAGGGAATATTTTTTTATAATTTGTTTTTTAAATTATTCTTATACACCGGCGCTACAATTATAGTACTTTAATTTTTTTTTTTTGTATCTAAATAATAAAATTAAAAAAATAAAAAAATAACTTTTTATTTTTTTTTTTTTTAAGTTTTTAATTCAAAAAAGCTATTTTGTAGATTTATATTTAAGAAAAATTTTGGCGTTAAAATTTTTCTTAAAGTTTTTTCAGTTGGTTACGGGCAACCTCCGGCATGATTAGCCCACCGGTAGACTGGGTAGGCCCTGAGAAGAAACCCCCGACCATGACCACGGATCGCCCCGCGGCCGCTTTTTGGAGCCATTCACTCAGGACTTTCCCCGATCCAGCTTGGTTCATAACCACATAGTCACTCCTGTGATAGCCACTGCGAAACCATTCCGCTACCGACCGGCGAGGGAGGGCACTGCCTCAATTTCTCAAAACGATGGGGCTCCCCCCCCCATCCCGCAGTACCATTTTCGCATCTCTAGGTAGAGCGCCCATCGAAGTAACGTGACGTGAGTAGGGTTGCGCAAAACAATAATGGTTCGATATATCAATATATCGATGAATGAAATATCGATGTAAACTTTTTTATAGGTATCAAAATATCGAAATATCGATATAATTTTATATATTAGTATTAATAGGTCACATAAATAAATAACAAGTAAATATTTTAATATATAATTATGTGTACATTGAATATTATACAATTTACAACTTGTAAGGTAAAACATTTAGAAAATTAGAAATTTAGAACCAATACTTATCATCTAATGATTGTAATAATATATGTTTTGACAATCTTGAGCCTAATAATCTGTTTCTACTTTTAGTCATAATGTTACCGGTCTTACTACACAATCTTTCTGATGGTACTGATGTGGCTGATATAAAAAGGTATTGTCTGGCTAGTGTATATAGATTTGGAAAAGCTCCTTTGATATTTTCCCATTCAATAATCGGATCTTCTGTGAGTCCAATAACTGATTTATCAAATAAGAATGTATCTCATCTCTCGCATGAGATCCGGACTTCGTTTTATTTTTTTGTTTTTCACAAGACTCCTGTGTAGGGTCCAAAGATCAATGCAATTATTACTATTAGTAAAATCAACATTATCTTCTACCTCGTTTTTTAAAATCTCATCGTTGTTTGCAAGTGGGTTTTGTGCCTCGATTAAATTTATTAGAGTATTTAATACTTTTGATTTAAAATTTGTTTTCCAAAAATTAATTAATATTTTAAATCGCAGCGATAAACAATTAATATTTATTGACAGTCATCAACTTGTTAGCACCAAGTAGATTTAGATTTAGATATATTTAGCACTATATGTATACACAGTGGCATAGCCAGGATTTTAGAATGGGGGGGGGCTATTTTTTTTATAGCTGTTTAAATTTGATATTTTTAGATATATAAGGACATTTTTCCTTCGACGAATTTTATTCATCGGATAAATTTGTTTATAATAGTAACCATAGTGATAATATAAATATTATTGTTACTAATAGCAACCAAAGTAATAATATTATATAATTTATATTCTGGTAAACCAATTGATGTCAATGACTGACCATGCAATTTTAATGTCGCTGAAATATCTAATAAAGTTTTTTCATAAGCAATAGTGGCATTAGAAACTTGTATAAAGTCTTCGCTCATTGCATTTTTAAATTTTTCCCATAAAACATTAGCGTTATAAGGTCTCTGAACATTTGTCGAATTTGTTTGGGCATTTGAAAAATGGAGACTTCATTTAAACAACGATACCACTCTGAATCATCTAATAGCAAATTTCGATTTTTAGCTGCATCTTTAAAAGTAGAAAATGTTATACCATTATATGTTCTAACATCTTCGAATGATTTGGCACCAATAACGTGGAGTAAAAGTAATCTTAGATAATACCGTTCACCATCAGAAGGTGATACATGGTACATTCTACCAATGACTGGCTGATATTTAACTCGTTTTTTCCATTGCTTCCCATTCCAAACATAATGCATATGTTTCTCGGGATAACTATATGGACTTTTAGTTTCCTCATTTTTATTTAAATTTAACCATCCTATTAATGTAGTACTTTTCAACTCTGCGTGCATTAAAGCTTCTGCTGCGTTGTCATTGGTGAAATACACTTGTTCATCGGGTAAATGTACTGCGAGTCGCACTACAGTATGAGATTGCTCATGCATATTGTAAGAAAATATTCTATAAGCTGCCTCACATGATCCAACGTATCTAGTATTTAAATAAGTTGAGACTTCATCATAATTCACTGATTTTTGGTCGACAGTAACATGGAGATTAGCACAGTCATGACCTTTATATATATATTTATGTAAGTATTTAACACTGTGGACACTTGCACAAATTTCAACATTAATATGAGCTTCAAAGTACTTCAATAGAAAGGGATTATACGACATAACATATCTATTATCAATATCAATAAATTTTCCGTTTACTGTTTTACTTATTGTTCGGCCATTATGTCTTCTCATATACACAGAATATCCATTGTAGTTTTCTTTTGTGACACTTGAAAACGATTTAGAAAATTGAATGATCTTCAAGGGCTACCAACAAATGAACGTGAGGTAACCCTCTTTTTTGAAATTCTATTGTATAAATGTAAGTTTTCACATCACCAAATATTTTTTTTTGTTTTTATTATTTTTAATAAATGCTCAACTTTTACATGAAATACACAAACAACAATATCAGGTCTATTGTTTGCAGTTTCATAAGAATGAATACTTGTAGTAATCTCTGGCCATGAAGCATTACAGGTAAATGTAATGAACAAATCTGGTTTTCCAAATTTTCTTACTATTGCCATGGCATCTTGATAATTCTGTACCATATTTCGAGGACTTCCAATAAACGAAGAAGGCAATACAACCAATTTTCCCACTCTAACATTGGCATTGTCTGCTCTTGCTTGTAAAGCGTCTGCAAAGCCAGAATATGTGTCTACTCTCAATTTTCATTGCTGACTTCTAATATATTTTAATCTATCACCTTCAATGCGGCAATAATAATCAACGATCAGTTGTTGAGTCAATTTGCCTGAGCTTAGAACTGGATTAAAATTACCACACGGGGGAGTACCTTTTATTGACATTCGAAAACAAACATATTCACGCATTGAAATATTGCACCTTATGGCAGTTTTACGTTTACCATTATATTTTATATTTATATGCCAACCTGGTTCTCCGTACGGCCATATTAAAGTGTAAGTCATAGGGTCATAGTGCATACTGTCGTAATCAATTCTTTGTATATCTCCTTTTTTTGGATACACTGATAAATGTCTGTCTGAAGGAGGTGCGCCATCTGAAGATTCAAATACTGCTGCGATTTCAGAAACTGTTGGGTCATTGTACCTACGGATATCTTCTCTAGGTTCATGATAAAATCGCATAACCATATTAATAGTAGGTGAACTCTCACCTTGAACCGTCAGTTCATGCATTTGTTTGTATGATTTAGCATATGGATTAATGTTAGATAATACATTATGTAATTTATCAAGTATATAACTTTTTAGTAATATATTTTGTGATTTGTTCAATCTAACTTTGTTTGCTTCGGCAAAGTCTAAAATATATAATTGACCATAGGATGGATTTTGGCCAGAGCTAGGATAAAGGGAGCTAATACCAGGGGCGTCTTCAGGTTAATATTATGGCGGGGGGCGAATTAAATACAAATTTGATTAGAAGTACTAGATCCACTACGTTTTAAAATGCAAAATTAAATAAAAGACATGCACAATTAAAATGTTAACGCACCACGTAATAGACCGATCCCATACGATTTCCTAAAATGGATTGGCAAATAAAGAAGATACAATATTATCTAATAATAATACATATTATATTGTATTATATTTGCCAGTATCATAATTACATGATTTCTAACACATGACAGTTACTGTAAAATTGTTTGTAATAAAATTTCATACAATATAAAAATGATTATTGAATGCGAGTATAATATAATATCTAAATTATTAATAGTAAATAATAAATATAGGAATTTTAAAATTATGAAATGGAATTTCGAGCCACGGAGGGGGCGATCGCCCCCATCGCCCCCCCCCCCCACAAAGACGCCACTGGCTAATACGATGATATATATCACAATGTATTTTAAAACAATAAGGCCCATACCCCGATGGTAATGTTATTTGAGAACCAAAAGAAACAAATGACATCGCACTATTATATTGACGTATATATTCTCTAAATTGTTTAGACTCATCATTTTCACCAACAAACAAATCAAATATTTCTTTAGGCAAACGGCACTCCGGTAAAGATATTTTGCCATTACCACAACAAAAACTGAAATGACCTCTAGTCGTTTTTTCACACTCAAAGTGCAACGAATGACGACGCTCGCATTTAAATGTTAAATTACCCAAACTATAAGGAGTAACGTGAACTATACTGTGTGATAAAGCACATTTATAACTTAATAATTTAAAGGCACTCAGATTATGGTTTTTAATACGTTTATTTCTTTCAAGTCTTCCAGTTAAAGAATGAGTTTTACGCTTTTTTTTAGTGTTTATATTTATTTCATCAGGTAGAATAAATGAATTTTGATTATTTATACCTGTATTATTATCAAAAACTAAAACACTAAAATGTCCAGTGTCAACAGGGCCAGAAAAAAATAAATTACACATTATAGCTCCAGAACCATAATCTACAAATTTATTAAGATCATTAGATCTGTACACACTAAATGTATGACCTGGATAAAATCGACTAATACATTCAAGTTCGACGTGACCAGCATACTCGCCTTCTAAGCTCATCAAATGTTCATAATCATTATAATTATAAATAGGTAATCTATACGAAAGCTCACCTAAAAGAAAGTCTTTATACACATCCCAATTGTTTATCACCAAGTTGACAACTCTCAATCGAATATCTCGATGTTTTTTTTGCGTGCCAAATATTACATATGCCACGGAACGAAATAAACAATTTCCATCACCTACTATGGGAATTAATTGATATTCCATTTTAAATGAAAACGATATAATATATATACTAATAATAATATATAATATAAAATCATAAAACGTAAAAACGAAATCGAAAGATGACAACGACGACGATAACGGAACAGTAAAAATGCCACAGATGCCACAGCCAAAATGATAAAACAAAATATTGTTAGGTTAGTACTGTAGTAGTAGTAGACCAAAGACGTAGGAGTAGTGGGGGCACGATGTAGAGAAGATCTTCTCTACATCGTGAGTAGGGGTTATGAACTTGTGTGTGAGTGAACACGCGCCGCTACGCAACTATAGACAACGTACAGCCTCCTGAAAACAGCGCGCCCTAGTGGATAATTCATTAAGTTTTTTTATTATTCAATAATTATACCTAAATATATAATAGTATTTGAAATTTGAATAATGTATTAAAAATTCATAGCATTAAATGTATACATAGTGAAATAATAATTAATATTTTTTATAGATTATAGTTTTGCCATAGACCTTATAACTAAGATAGGTATCTATAAACTATAAGAGCTATCTTTCTGTAAGACTAAAATTCAGGAATGAACTGTGAAGACTAGTCATAAATTCATAGTTTTTCTAATTTTAATTATTTTATATTTTATTAATCATTTAGAATACAAATAAAGTTATTAATTTTTATTAAAATAATAATGAGTAATAGAATATGTTGTATAGTTGGTTGTCATAATACTTATAAGAATAGTAGTAATACAATATTTTATAGTTTTCCAAACAAAGCTCATGAAAAAGAATTAGAAACACGTTGCATTAAAGCAGTAAATCGCCTAGAGTAAATATTATATAGCATAATAATAATAATAATTGAATCATTAAAATATTAATTAGAATTTTACTTTTAGTGAATTTGATAAATTGTGGCAACCTAAATTATCAAGTCTTATATGTTCTGATCATTTTGTCAATAATAAAAGATCAAAACATCCTCATAGTCGTTCATATGTCTCTTCAATTTTCCCCAAAATCTACAAAAAACAATTACTAAACAGTCATCAACAAGACTCGTAACAAAACGTCATATTAATCGTCAAAAGAGAAATCAAGCTCAGTCATGCAACTTAAATTAAGAAAATAATGAAATAAATTTAAGTTTTCAACAAAATGTAAATAATATGTGTGATTCTAGTACACAGGTTGCTTTTAACAATGTTAATGAAGTGTCATTTTCATTTGAATGCATATTTAATGGTAACAATGTTTCAACTCAAATTTCTACGCCTCTTTGTAATTTTCCAAATGCATTTAATATTAAAAATCAGTCTTGCGAATCAGAATCTCATTTAACATTAAATTCAAATATGATTTTAAATACTAAAATATTTCAAGGATTTCAATCAATTTCAAATGAAGACCAATTAGAAGGTTTAACTGGCAAATCATTTGAAGTATTCCATTTATTACTAACTTTTTTACCAGATACTTCTCAATATTCTTCAATAAATAAAGAAAATAAACTTTTAATTTTTTAATGAAAATAAAATTAGGAATATCTCATTCTGCTATAAGTGTATTTTTTAATACCAGTAGACCCACTGTAAAAAGGATATTTTATAATTGTTTAAATGTGTTGACAATCAAAACTAAACAATTTATTTTTTGGCCTTCTAAAGATACAATTTCCGCTACTTTACCAAATTCATTTAAAAAAAAATTATCCTACCTGCCGATGTATCATTGATTGTACTGAAATTAAAACAGAACAACCTAAGACAATAGAATAAAGAGTTTATATGTATTCAAGATATAAAAATACTTATACAATAAAAGTTTTAGTAGCAGTAACACCTAATGGAATGATTTGTTTTTTATCTAAATGCTATGGAGGTAGAGCAAGTGATTCGTTTATAACAAATGACAGTGGCTTTTTAAATCTGTTAGAACTTGGTGATGTAGTCCTGGCTGATAAACGGTTTCCAGGAATAAAAGCTGGATGTGAAAATTCAAATAGTATTTTAGTAATGCCTCCCATTTTACATAATGGGAGATTTACTGAAAATGAAGTTCTTGAAACATATTCAGTTGCTAGTGTTAGGATTCATGTTGAGAGAGTTTTTAGCAGATTAAAAACATATGGAATTTTATCTAAAGTGACTGTTGATTTACTACCTTCAATTGACAATATTTTACATGTATGTTGTATGTTAATGAATCTTCAAAGTCCAATAATAAAACAATAAATTTTATTATTAATTTTATTAATATTTTAATATAGGTACTGATGTATTATTAATTTATAGTTTTATAATTAACATTAATTAATGCATTTATGAATAATAAATAGTTTTAGTAAAACTAAAATATATTAGTTTTTTACATTACATATTATCTTTATATTTTATTACATAATTTTTTACATTATATTCATACAATTTATATACTTTAATACATTAGTTTTTATGAATAATATTATAAATCTACAATTGATTTTCGAATACCTATTATATTACATAATACTTTTTACAATATAATTTAATATATTTAATTAACAATCTTGTAATTTTGGTAAATAATTTAATGCATTTATGAATAATAAATAATTTTAAGTTTTTTTACATTATATTCATACAATTTATACAATAGTTTTTATGAATAATATTATAAATCTACAATTGATTTTCAAATACCTATTATATTACATAATACTTTTTACAATATAATTTAATATATTTAATTAACAATCTTGTAATTTTGGTAAATAATGATTGAAATAAAATATTGTCATCTTATCAAGTATAGATTCTAAAAATTGATCGTTTCTTTCAATAACAACGGAAATAGAGTTAATTTCATTATATATAAATAACAAACAACTTTTTAAACCTGTACAGTGTATTAAAATTTGACACTGTGTGTAATACATGCTACTTTCTTTTAACACTATTTTTCCATATTTATCAAATTTCAGATATTTTAAATTAATATTTTTTCCATCAACTATAGGTTTATTCTTACAAGATATAGGACATTTAATTTCTAATACTTCATCAATATTTCCTGAACTATTAAGGATAATACCATCAGGACTAGCACATATCCATGGCTTTGAAAAATCAATAATTAAACCACATTTTAAAACTTCTTTCCCATATTACATCTTAAATTTATTTAATGCAATCTTTTCCATTTCTTGTCCATATTTAGTATTTATATTACCTCTTTTCCCTAAGTTACTATCAAGTAATAAAGTGTTTGCAAGCTGTTCTAATCCATCATTTGACCAATTTTTACATGATTTTATTTTATGGGCTTTCATACTAGCTGATAACCTAATTTTTCTCTCTCTTTTCCATTGTTCATTCTCAGACTGCCCGATAGTTTGGATAAAAATTTCAAATATTTTAGATTTATTTATACATATATTTTTAAAATAAAAATCATGATTGGATAAATCTAATGGAAAAACTACTGAATTTTGTATTTTGAAATGTTAATTTTGTTAAAAAGAATAGATGATACATGTGCTTTATTTAAATTTACCATTAAATCAAACTCTATTTGGTTTATTATTGAATTAATGCAATTTTTACACTCTGTCAATTTGAGAAATAGTTTCTTCTTTTAATATATTACTTAAACTACATGAGATGTTTAATATATTAGTATTTTTAACTAATGTTTGATGAGAAATGGGTGTTGTATTTATTTCAGTTGTATTTATATTTTTTGAAGGGAATAGCATATGGATTTGTTTTTCTTTTTTATATTTTTCAGTACCAACTTTAGATGGTTGGCCCCATTGCTGAGAAAAATCAGTTTTAGATAATCCTTCTTCATTATTTACAAAATAATATACTGCACATATATGTTTACAGATGCCTCCTTCGCCAGCGGGA
>JAIUCT010000061.1:860964-881695 GCA_021307375.1 Tetraneura akinire
CTAGACTTCAAAATGGTGAATATGAGAGGAAAAAAAATGAAGATCTGAATCAAAAATCCCCAAAAAAAGCGATCAAGAGGAAGACCTCGTCAGAGGTGGTTAGACAGGGTGAAGATAGATATTCTAAATATCGACCCCTCAAAACGACTGGATGATGCGATGGACCGGAATGGATGGAAAGACTTGGTGGAAGCATGCAAAAGGTCTAATGGCCTGTATAGCATAAAAAAAAAAAAAAAAAAAAAAATGATTGATTAATATATTGCCATTTTTTGTCATTTTTTCTTCGTTTTTTCTAACGCATAGAAACAATTTTGAGAAATTTGAAAAATGACCTAAATAAAGTACCAAGAACATCCACTTTCCTACCGGAATCATATGCTATTCGTGAAAATCGGACCATTATTTCGGGTAGTACAAGTGTCTTCAGTCATAAAAACAAAAAAATAAAAATAATCAATTTTAAACGGCTATAAAAAAAAATTAAGACCATGGATTTTTCTAATATTTTGATATGATGATTCAGACATAAAAAGAAAAAAAAACGAAAAAAGAACGGTGGCCACCCATCTAATGTCGATGCCTGGCTACAGTGCTTATCACCGAGGTAGCGTTCGAGAATGTTACGCCGACTACACCACACGCGTCTCCCATAGAGCCATGTTATTGTGAATGCCATTTTTTCATCATTTTTTTCTTAATATTTTCGTTTAAACAAAAATATCAACTTTGGCACTGGTCCAATATGCTATCTACCGCACTTTTGGTGGTTTAGTATGCTATCTACCGTCATTTTGTGTTTGGTCAGTTGGTAATAAACCACGTATTATTAAAAAATTTACGCACATATCTTCATTTTGAATTACGTATCGATATAAATAACTCATCGTTGATTAACTCATTTTATAAAATAATTAATAATAAATAAATAAATCACAGTAAAAGCGACACGACTTACAAACACAACTAAATCACAGTAAAAACACAATACATAATCGACACGACTTACAAACACATACTAAATTTTTGTAAGATGCTTATGATAAGTTATAAAGAGGAATAAATATAATAAAATTTGGGATTTCGATAAAAGCTTAATCTAAAATGCAAAATGATAAAATATATATCATAATCTAATTAATCTAATTGGTATAACAATCATAGGTGTACGGTAGATAAAATATTTGTGGTAGATAGCATATTATTGGACCAGTGCCTCAACTTTAAACAGCTATAAAAAAAATTGAGAATAGAGATTTTTCTAATATTTTGAATTAATGTTAAGTAATATATATATATATATATATGTTACGGGCAAAGTATACAATTTGGGCATTTTATACATTGTCCGGACATTTTATACAATGCCCTTCGTATATTGGGCAATATAGAAAACGGATGAGATGATTTAATGAATAATGATAAATCGCAAAACATAGTTAAAATAAAGTCAAATTATTATCTAAAAATTATTATCTGTCACTAGTTTGTTTTTACTTATCGTATTTTTACAATGGGGATGTCCCACATATTATACGCGTGTACGTGACATAATATATAATCTATAACTATATTTACTGATTTATAAGTTATATTTTATGTAGTTGTAGTGCTAATCATGTAGTGCCACAATCGGCCTTTTACCTATTCTCAAAAATAAACTATTTAGTAACCGCGAATCGTTTGTATAGTGCAGGTTAATTGATTCAGTACGTAACTAATTATTCGAATATGGAAAAGTTTAATAAAGATTTAAACAATTTATTTAAAAAAAAAAGGTTAAAATATTTCATTTTTTACCAAATTAAAATATGATCAATTAATAATAATTTGACTTTATTTTAACTATGTTTTAAGATTTATTCATTAAATCATCTCATCCGTTTTCTATATTGCCCAATATACGAAGGGTATTGTATAAAATGTCCGGACAATGTATTAAATGCCCGGGCATTGTAAAAAATGCCCAAATTGTATACTTTGCCCGTAACATATATATACTTCAGTAAAATTTTTAGACCTTAATACCAAAAATTTCTAATTTTATCAAACATCATATACAAAAAACGAGAATTTTACGAAATATTCAAAACCCTATATTTTGTAGAAAATTTCACGTAACGGTTCCAAAACTTTATCACATATACATAGTACCTATATGAACTCCAATAATGGAGAAACCATCTGAACCGGAAAAACCAATAGCACGCGATCGCAAAGACTGCTCCACAGAAAAGTGGATATGGTGGTCCTACGACATCAGCGAAGCTAAAGATCGGGAAACACCTCTAACCGCAACGAAAAAGACAAAGCTCGCAACAACACCAATGGCAAAACACCCAAAAATGCAAGTTCGATAGCCGTGCTCCTACGTACGGCCAGGTAAGTTTGGCTCAAGTTACGGCGGCGCCTACCAGCCAGGAACCACTCGAGGAGCCATTCACACAAGTGCTAAGGAAAAACAAAAGGAACAACGCCACCTCTTCCAAACTGGGCGCGTCAACCAACGCGACCCAAAAACCCTCAACAGACGCATCAGGTGCAGTCAAGAAGATTCACCGAAAACCAGCCGCAGTCCTCGTTAAAGTAGGAGGAGGCCTCTAGTAGGAGGAGCATAATAGTATGCTGACGCTTTCAGGAAAATCAGAGAGACCTAGGTCGACTTCGACAGCCTAGGGACCAAGGTGACCTCAATAAGGAAAACAGCTGCAGGGGACCTCTTAGTGGAACTCACTAAGAGCAGCAAATCCGTAACGGCAGCAGACATATTAAAAGACAGGATAGCTGCCTTTATCCCAGATGCCAACGTTAAATGCCTGAGGCAGACATCAGAGGTTGAAATCGTCGAACTTGACAAGATGATCTCTAAAGAAGAGGTGCACGCGACCTTACTAAAAATCACCAACGCAGACGGCTCCGCGGTGAAGGTCACCGACATATGGATTTACTAAGTCTGGGCGACAGATGGCCACAACCATAGTCCCGATCAGAGTGGCTGAGAAGCTTACATACATCCGGATCGGTTGGCTCCAGTGCAGAGTCCGCCCCCCTAAGACCAGTTAGCTAACCACTCAGGGTCAGGTGTATGTTCGGCCAGAAGAACGGCATTTCTTATCTCGTCTTCAAAAGGCACAACTAACACCGGCGAAGGCACGTACTAATCGTAATGATTCGCTGTCTACAGATTAATCTAAACCGCAGCCCGGATTTGCATGGATAAGATTTGGTGAAATCCTGGACTTCAGTTGTTACTGGATCCCCAACGGAGAAACCGTTGACTTCTTCTTGGGTGAACTAGAAACAACCATCAGGCAACACGAATTTCATAGGGAAACCCTAATAATAGCCGGGAATTTCAACGCCAAATCATCCGAGTGAGGCTCATCAGAAACTGACCGAAAAAGCGAAGGTCTAGCTAGAGGCCTTCTTGCAACAAGCCTCTTCCTGTGGGTGAACAAAGTAGGAGAACTCCCGACCTTTGAAAGAGAAGGTTCCTCGTCCGTTATCGACGTAACTTCCGGCCCAGGTCGATATGATGTCACAGACTGTAAGGTGCTAGAAGATTACACAGACAGCGATCCCAAATACATTTCATACTCAATATCTCTAAAATCGTACCTTTGCTCAGTGCTTGGCAAACTAGATGGCAAAATAGTTCAAAAGGTCGATGGACTTATACATTTTTTCCTAATCTGAAGTTTAGACTATTTACCCCTGTCTGGCTAAATCATAGGCTGGTGCAACTATTATCGGGGCATGGCAACTTTAAGGAACGGCTTTTCTCCTTTAACCTGCTGCCATCCCCGGACTGTGACTGTGGAACGGAACGTTGATCGGCAAAGCACATCTTATTTCGTTGTTTGAGACTACGTATCCCTAGAGAAAGGTTAAAAATGGTTGTTGAAAGGACGGGCCAGGTCTGGCCTGTGATCCTGCCCTCCTAGTGTCCTCAAGGACACTTTATACAGCTTTTGACTACTTTTCACAGTCAGCCTTCTGAAGGTACGGTCTAATACGCCTCCACGCTGTTAGTCCCATTTGAAGTAACGGGACGTGATGATGAAAAAGGGGATAATCCAGGATTAAACGGGACGTCTGGTCACCCTAGGTTAAAAGTGACATAAAAAAATATATAAAATACCTACATCATTGTAAAACCAATACATTTTTCGCTTTGCTCACAAATTAAAATGTAAAAGAGATCATTTCTTACAATTTTTTTTTAATAATTATAATTTATAAGCCTCGTAAAATTTTATCATTGTGTGTCACACAATCGTCTTTAGAATACCATTCCATATTTAATTTTTTTTAAAAATGTCTATGTACACATAGAAATAAATTAAAAATTTATAAAAATCATAATTAGGTACATTAAAGTTATCATATATTTTGGAATAAATTATATATGAAATTTTGTATTTAAGTAAACCAAAAACTAATTTAAAATGCAATATTAGTTATACCACTTAACAATACGGATTATTAAACAATTCTACATATTTAAAAATATAAAATTGGTAAAATTGTATTGGCATGGGTGAACACGATGGGATACTGGGATACCACGTGTATGTTTTAAATATAAAACTTAAAAATCTCCTTTTATTAATAAAAATAATTCCTGCTGTTATTTTGACATGTTCCGATTAATTTTTCTACATTAATACGTAAGAAAATAACACCTGTAAAGAAAAAAATATAAATACATTATGATAATTTATATTATCTACTCATGCATACTATAACTGATTAATACTCTTATAATAAAACATTATTCAATATTTACAAACATGGTTATTTTTATTACCTGAAGGAATAACTCGAACTTTGACTGGAGATTTTGGGCTAAAATGATTGGATGTTGTATTTTTATCCTTTCCGAACAAATTCTAAAACCAATAAATACAGTTTAATATAATAAAATACACCAATTAAAAAACCAGATATTGTCATCATGATGATGATGATTGATGTCTGCATCAATTTAGATAATTAAAATTTACCACTTACGACAATTTTGTATCCATAAGGATTAATTAGACCTAAATCTTCTAACGTTATATTATATGGATAAGGAGCTCCGTCAGAACGGCGGTTTACAAACGCTACTGCATAAGAATAATGACCATTGTAAACGGGCTCAACTGGTCTAGTCCAAATATCAATACCTCTGTCCTGAGATACGTTATAAGTAATTGTATTGTAAGAATTTAATAATCATTTAATTGATACTTAATTGAGCAACATACTCTTAACACTCTAGTGCCTTGAATACCAAGAGCGTCCTGATTGATCTTAATCACCTCTTTGTTTTGTAAAATGTCTTTGAATTCTGGACGTACTCTTACCAACGTGTTAGACATGAGCAATGGGGCGGCTAACACAGCCCAAATGGCCATTTGCGTTTTACTTTGATCGTACGATAAGCCAAAGTTACCAATCAAAAGCTAAAAATAAATTATGATACCTAAAATATAGGTGAAACATATTTTCTTTTTTATGAATACCTAGTTTAATATAGGTAGGTACCATACCATGTCTGGGTCATTCCAATGACCGGGTCCTGCATAATTTGCCCATAGCTCTTGTTTTTGTGCAAAGTAATCGGCAATTTTTATCATACTCTCCCAGGAATCATCGATATCTTCGTAATTACGCCAAAGATTACAGTGGCGAGCTATCGAACCGTAGTCAATCTGTTGATAAAATTTTAAAAATTAAACAGTGGTGAATTGAACATAATATGTAAATAATAATACATATAAGTATTATATTTTTAACACTATTTGCTTGTATTAGATTCTGAGCGAAGCGAAGAATGTATTGGTTTTACAATGATGTGTGTCTTTTTTTTTCTTTGTTTTTTTTTTTTTTTAAGTATGAAGACACTTTTACTACCCGAAATAATGCTCCGATTATCACGAATAGCATATGTTTCCGGTAGCAAAGTGGATGTAGTTGGTATTTTATTTAGGTCATTTTTCGATTTTCTCAAAATTGAATCTATGCGGTAGAAAAGACGAACAAAAAATGACGAAAAAACGGCATTTTTCAAATTTCGACGAATTCGATTTCAATATTTCACGATAATTCGGGTAATTTTTAAGTTAGAGACTTGAAAATTCTTTTGGAAGTTCATATGGGTACTATGTATATGTGATAAAATTTTGGAACCGTTAAGTTCATTTTTCTACAAAATATAGGACTTTGAATATTTCGTAAAATTCTCGTTTTTTTGTATATAATGTTTGATAAAATTAGCAATATTTGGTATTTAGGTCTGAAAATTTTACTGAAGTATATTTATATATTACTTAACATTAATTCAAAATATTAGAAAAATCCCTAGTCTCAATTTTTTTTATAGATGTTTAAAGTTGATATTTTTAGTTTTAACGAAAATATGAAAAAAAATGACAAAAATGGTATTCACAAAAACGTAGCTCTATGTGAAACGCGTGTGGTGTAGTCGGCGAAATATTCTCGAACGCTATCTCGGTGTTGAGCACCGTAGCCAGGTATCGACAGCGGATGGGTGACCGCCGTTTTTTTTTTTTTGCGTTTATTTTTTCGTTTTTTGTTTCTTTCTATGTCTGAATCATCATATTAAAATATTAAAAAAATCCATGGTAACATTTTTTTTTTTTATAGCTGTTTAAAATTGATATTTATATTTTTTTATTTTTATACTGAAGACACTTGTACTACCCGAAATAATGGTCCGATTTTCACGAATAGCATATGTTTCCGGTAGGAAAGTGGATGTTCTTAGTACTTTATCTAGGTCATTTTTCGAATTTTTCAAAATTGATCCTATGCGTTAGAAAAAACAATGAAAAAATGACGAAAAAACGGCAATATATTACCTAATCAATACCTACATTATCTGACTGAACTTCGCTCAGAATCGTTTTTTCGAATGCAATGGTTTAACATTGCATTTAAATTATAAATTTATAATTATAATTAAATACTATGATATGCACACCTATATCCATGCGGCAGGCGTATCAGTTCTTTTTTTGTTTATTTTAAATTTAAAAACAACTGATAAATTATAATATAATGACCTAATTTAATAATAATAATAATAATTGCCCCGCCAAATTGATAATAGATGCAATAGTTATATACCAATATTATTGGGACCAAGATGTTAAAGACTTTATTTGAAGTCTGAAGTCTACAATATTCAATATAAATAACTTCAATAAGTAACCTTATTTTTGTTTTAATTTTTTAATTATTAAATAATTTCAATCTGGTATAGAAAATTGGAAAATATAACACAAATTTCACAGCATTCTTACAATATCAAATTATCATCAATTTGAATTTTATATTTGCTTGGCCAGATAGGTTTTAAACAACTTTAATTATGTCTATGTGCTTACCTAATTTTGCTTTTACTTACTGGCATTCCCTTCTCTTCCTGATAAGCCGGCCAACTACAAGAATATACCATTGGTCTTCCAGTACGGTTCATTAGATTTCCAAATTCAGGATATCCTGCAGCCATATAACAAGTTGACGGGAATATTAATTATATAATTATCATCTGAGATCGTAAAAATGTCTTACAATATCCTAACATACGTAACGAAATATATTTTATTTACAATGTAAAAATCGTACAACAATAATCAGTTTACTGTAATACTGTCATACACATATTTTATTATTGATTATGTTATTAATATCAGATTCTATGCCCTACTCATGTGAATGATATAATGTTATAATTTCAATGTTTCTCGATTTTACCTTTATCCATGAGTCTAACGTTTGAAAAACATCCATCCAATTTTATATAGTCTACATCCCATTCGGCGAACGTTTTAACATCAAGTTCTTCGTGCCCCCAGACTCCCGGATATCCGGCGCACGTTTTACTGCCCCAGTCTTCGTACAATCCGAATTTGAGACCTTTGGAATGTATCTATATACAGGACGATTTTTTTTATCTTGATCTAGAGTAAATCTTTGAAAATATAAAGTAATTTTTGTAAATAGCTTATGAAAACATTATTGCACATTAAGTTCTATACTTTTCCATAGATTTAATATATATATTACTTTCGTTCCTTATGCTGCACCTATTTTAGATCGGTATTTCTCCCGATCCAATCTAATCCGACGTTATACGTCCATCGGTAGCAATGGGACAATGGTCCCGACGTGATCCGTTTATACTGTATACTGTATTACTGTCTAACCGTTCTACTGCAGTTAAAAGCTATTACAGTAAACACGTGATAACGAAATGAGTGATTCTGATGATGATCTTTTGTGCTGGTTTTTGAGGAAAACAACGTCCTACTAAATAGTCTAGAATAAAGACATGAATCCATCAATTCAATTTAGATCGATCTACCCTCTGGTGCCACAGACGAGGTTCAACTCTGGTTGCGCGGGGTAAATAATTACCCCACTTATATTCATTTATAATTTTCCACAATTTCTAACGATAGTAAATTATTGAAATTTCGTACCTTCTATTTATAAGTTATTTTAACTACTATCAAATTGTTTTTCCCATTTTATCAGCCAATACATTCGATATCGCCATCGGAAGTGTGTGTTTATGAATTCGGCAATTATTTACCCCGCTCGACGAAATTGTACGTTTCATTTTAATTACGTTCATAATTAAAATTTTATATATAATATATTATATTTATGAAAATGAATGAATTAGAACGTCAAAGAACTGAAGCGTTAATTGCCGACGACACTACTGCTTTTGGAGCAGTATAGGCCGGCGACACATCACGATGACACAATGGTAAAAATGTTATTTTTGCCGTCGGAAGACGAAATATTAGTACAGGAAGTAGAAAAAAATAACATTCTATAAGATTTGTCGAATCCAAATTATCTATTAATCTAATCCTCATCTTCATCCATCAATAGAAAGGTTAAAATATTAATGTTATTAAAAATTAGTTTATCCATGTTATTAAAAATATATATTATAAATACTTGCGTATTTGAACAGATACAAAACTGAACTGACAATATTACTGTAGGTAACCTGGACGAAAATAATAATTTTATCATAGCGACATGTCGTGGTCGTCGCCTTGGAGACCACGCTAAAATAAAATGGTCGCGGCGACATGTCATGTCTTTGAGACCGTACATTAAGTGTTTCATAAAAAAAAAAAGAAAGAAAAAAAAAACACGTCATTGTAATGCCAATATTATGGAATCTAATAAATGTGATTGCCAACTAATGTTTAAAAATTCCGTCTGGTGGAGGTGGGAGGGTTACACCCCCATGACCCACAATCGGATCGTCCCTGTTAATTGGAGACAATGAATTAATAGAAATAAAGTGTCCTTATTCAGTGAAAGATTATAAAAATATAATGATGCTATAATAGATAAAAAGGTTGGTTACCAAATTTAAATAAAAATTTATAAAAAAATTAATATTACAGATAAACTTACTTCGATTAAATTTAAATAAAGAACCAGAATTAAAAAAACACACGATTATTATTACCAGATACAAGGGCAGCTACATATTAGTAAAAGGAATAATTGTTATTTTGTAGTGTATTCTAGTAATTGGTTACACGTAGAAAATTATTCATTATAAGAATGAACTAACATAATAATAACTTCTACTACGAAGGCAACGACTAGGTCTGTATTCTGTACCTTTCTTTACAAACATAACGATCCGAACACTACAATGGTTCATGAATCAATAAATTATGCTCTCGATTTGATATCTAATAACGCTCGTATTAGCTGAGCTATATGTGATCGTCGCGTATTTGCGCCGTCACAAAAGTATCGAAAGCGCATTCTATGATGTATTGCATGCGTTCACGTTTCGGTACGACGGCCTCTTAAGATCAAGATGTTTGTTTTTCTTCCGACGTTGTCCGATGGTTGGAAAACGTCGGATCGTATCGAATCGGGAGAAATACATACGGATCTAATGTAGGTGCAGCCTTAATATGCAAATACCAAGTAGGAAAACTAATGTCAACTGTTGATTTTCAAATGAAATATAATATATGTAATTTAAATTGTAAATTCTTAGTGGATATTTTTTATCGATAAATATTTGTACTGGTCATTAAAATTCCATTAACATATCTCGTTCTAAACTTCTTAACTCTAGACAGGAGATGGAGAATTGAACATCAATATAACAATATTGACATTTGACATATCACGTTAGACATAAGTCGTAGATAGTAGTGTATACTTTAAAACATTAATATTACTCTGGGAATAATATTCGGATTTTAAAAACCAGTAAGAGAAAATTTCCATAAAAATTTCTATCGAAAATTTACTACCTATAGAAAATATATGTTATCACTTAAAAATCAAAAGTTGACATTGTTTTGTAATAACGTTTTCAAAATTTCGAATAATTACTTATATTTTCAAAGATATTTATTAATTCATCATAAAAAAATCACACTGTATGTATATATGAAAATAGATATGGACGATAATATATGAAATGAATAATGATTAATAATGATAATTTATAATATAATCAATCGTGGAATAACGATAGGTACCTACATTAATTTACACGTTAACTTTTATGATTTTATTTTCAATGCGGGTACCTATTATTATAATATACGTATTTCAAATATATACACTCACATAATCTGACAGTGCCTTAATACCGCTGGGGAACCTATTCTTGTCGGCTTGTAATTTTCCATCGGACGATCTGTTTTTGTCTAACCAACAGTCGTCTACTATGACATACTGATATCCCAGTTCTGCGTATCCTTCGCTAACCAACAAGTCAGCGGCTTTCATAAACAATTTTTCGCTAAACATATATTTTATGTGTATGCAATATAATAATTAAAAAATTAAAAATATATAAACATAAATTAATTATGTCTATACAGGTATAATAATATAATAGATTAGTTTTTTTGTTAATTTTTATGTTACGAGTTTCACGGGTCAATAAAATAAAAACACAAAATAAAACGAAAAGCGTTTTGCACATAAATTCTTTTACACTTTGTGATATTTTCTTAGCTGGAAGAATTAAATGGCTATATACAGGGTGTAACAGGTCTATCTGACAATTGCAATAACTTTTTTTCTATTCATTTTTTTAACTTTTTTTTTTTCAAATAAATACTGAGCCCTTGCGCTACAATACTGTCGATTTCAAATATTTTTTTGTACTTGGGAAACTCAAATTTGGAAATTTAAAATTTTATTTTATTGTTTAAGGAAAATTTCAAAATAGCCATTTCGTAAACCTGATTTTTAGAAAAATATTAGTGTTTAAAATTCTAATAAAGGTTGACCCATTAATTTTCTACGATTTTTTAAAGTTTGTGAAAAAGTTAAGAATTTTATTGTATACCACATAAAATTATAACAAATATTATTGTATAACACTATTAATTAAATGACTGATCGAAATTAAATTTTTATTCTAAGATTTTTGTTATCGCTTACATCATTAAATTGATATTTATTATTATGAGTCCCAGTTATATTATTATTATTATGCTTTCATGGAAAAGTTAATCAAATCACCGACTATTTGATAGACCCGTACAATATTAATTGTACCTATAATTTTAGTAATTTAATTCACATTTTCAAAAAGTTTAAAAAATCATAAGAAATAAATGACCAAACTTTAAGAAGATATTTTAATACCATAATTTTTCTAAAAATCCGGTCTACAAAATTGCTATTTTGATTTTTTTTTTAAATGGTAAAATTAAATTTTTAAATTTGAGTTTCCCAAGTACAAAAAAATATTTGAAATCGACAGTATTGTAGCGCAAGGGCTCAGTATTTATTTGAAAAAAAAAAAGTTAAAAAAATGAATAGAAAAAAAGTTATTGCAATTGTCAGATAGACCTGTTACACCCTGTATATACCACGTTCAAATAATATATTTTTATTATTATTAATAATAATAATAATAATAATTAATAGTAATAAAAATATTAATAATAATAATAATAAATTTGTATTTTTGATAACTATAATATATTATTTATCCATCCGTCAGTCCAGTGGCGTAACCAGGATTTTGACTAGGGGGGGGGGCTAAGCACATTCATGCAATAGATATTTATGATCAAGAACACTAATACAATAATAATGATATTAAACTTTATAGTTTATTGTTTTTAGTATAATAGAAATAAAAATAAAAAATTATATTGACCAATAGTTTTAAATTTTGGTGTTGAGTCACTTGTAGAATTTATTATTTTTAATTAAAAATAAAGAAGCCCAATTTCTACAAAAAAATTGTTTTTTATTTTAACAAATACACATTTCGAAGACCAAGTCTTCATCATCAGTGCTAAACAACTACTGAGTCCTTCTATATGAAGGGAATGTATATGTGTCGAACGACTGATGATGAAGACTTGGTCTTCGAAATGCGTATTTGTTAAAATAAAAACAAATTTTTTATAGAAATTAAGTTTCTTTATTTTTAATTAAAAATGACCAATAGTTTATTATAAAATCAAAAAATGTAGATATACGTATGTATACGTAGTTTCTTTTTAATATCCCAATTATTGAGCTGCATTTTTCTAGGATCATTTCTAGCAAACACTGATATATCATATTCAAAATATAAATGCCAAATGGCGGCTGAATTCAACTTGAAATGCGATTATAGACTATTGGATCAAATAAAATTTGAAAAATAATTTAATAAAAATTAGAAATAGTACCCAGTACCTACACGGTTGTAGTTATAAGTATTTATTTTATTAAATACTAATAAGAATAATGACTAGGTAATTATTTTAGTTTGAACTTTAAACAATATATTTTTAGACATTTAGTTTTCACTTGTACATATTATCAAATAACACGGCCAATGGGAACAGCTATAGCCCCCATAGCCCCCCTGGCTACGCCACTGCGTCAGGCACCTACTTTAAACAACCAATAATAAAACGCAATAAAAACAAAAATACTGTATTTGTATAACGTAGGTTATGTATTTTAAAACGAAACAAATTGTTTTAATTCTTAAAAAAGCCTCATAACATGACTTATGATAAACATTAATTTATATTGCAACGCATTGAAATTCACTAACTTGACACATTCGTCTGGGTACGTTTCGCAATCGGTAATACACCTGTAACGCTGCCACGCAAGCCATCCCATCGGTGGTGTCAACGCAAGTCCATTTTCGAGGCTATAGATCACTTCGGTCATTATAATCAAACACGTCCACATTAATAAAATACCCGGTGGAATCATTCTGAGCAAAATAAATAACAAATAACATTCCGGGTTAATAAACGGAAAATTGCTTAAATTTTGAAATTCACATATTAATCGATTATTCACACTTTACCTACAAGTTGCTACCACTGATCTTCCTAAGTTTAGAGTTACAAACTGACGATTTACCTATATGTAAATATGTAAAAAGAAAACTTCTAGTGTTTAATTCGATTAAAAAAAAAATATTGTTTTTAGCTTTTATTCTTCAGACGGAACCTACTCTTTAAATTTTTTGTGAGTCTTTGATTTTATTTTTTGAATATTAATTCATTTTTATGTACTTGGATAATAATGTTAAATGTGCCTACGTAGATTTAATCGACTGTAGGTACCTATTATAATATATATATATATATTTAGTAATTAATCGTTTTGACATCGTGTCAAATTTGAAACAATTTTTAATATGAATATATCAAAAAAATTTTCTTATAGATTATTTGCTATTTTAAGTTCTTGTGAAAATATATCTGTATTAATTAAGTTTATTCGTACTTTGACTAATTATTATACTTATTTATTAAGTATTTGGTATATATTGGTTTTTTGCTGATAGTAAGTACATTATTATGAATTTTACATTGTGATGAACTTATGTGTTACGACTTACTCGAAGAAATCCTGTACTTTTCTCGTCACCTAAAGCAACTGACGCGCGGTATTCTGGCGGGTGTGAATTATAATTCTAATTTTTAATTTTTTTCGTACCTATATAAAATAGTATATTATAATTTATTCTTTGACAGTTGCTACAGAAACACAAATCTAATACCCGTATAATAAAAAATTATTATAATAAATTGAAATTCAAAATATTAAATTAAATATCAATATATTTTCATATTCATATTTCATACCAGAGCTTCTAAATTGAACAATTTTTTTTTTCTACTTTGTATTTCACACAGAATTACCAAATAATCTTATTATTGCATGATGAAATCGTATATCTAATATAATAAAATAATAATTATCTAATATATATAATTATAATTACTATATACCATACCATTATAATTATTGAATTATTATAAATATTTTCGCGCGGTTTCCGTTATCCAACCAACGGGCCTACCTTTCACACACTACTATCGAAAATTTTGCGATGTAAATTATTCAACGCGATATTTTACGTTTTCTCCCGTCTCCTTTATCCCTTTATCTCTACCGAACAATAGTTTTTTCGCGTTTTAAAATTAGTCAATAGTTTAATAACCGTTCCCCGCGAGGCATTTTCCGTTCGTCTTCTTTCTCGCGTCGCCGTTGTTCGCCGTACCGTAACAGAGTCGTTTTTTGCGGCCCGATCGCTTTTTTATTCGATAAACGTCGATAACGATTTTCGGACCCTTCACAGCGGGACTTCCGACCGTTTCGTCATTTTTCAAAACAGTTTAAATATACCGATTTTCACTGCTCCACCAACGAGCCGTAGTGGCAGTGGTTAGGCAGACATGTTTAGGAAGCTAGGTGTAGGAACCGGTTAGGCAGGTATTCTTACGGCGTTTTACACGGTCTCCCGGATACGTGGTGGCCGTAGGTGTTCAGACAAAATCCCGTCGAATAAAATCTTACAACCAAAATCGCATCTGGACAAAATCGCGTCTGGACAAAATCCCGCAAAGAAAAAAGTATTGTACGTAAATTCATTATAACCAGGGATAGAATTTAAAATATGGATTAAAAATTTATAAATATGCAAAAAAAAATAAGTTTTATTAAATAATTATACTCGTATACATATATTTATATGCATATTTATTTATTTATTATAGTAGTTCTATAATATAGTCCTTGTCATTTGGTAAATTTACTATATTTAAAACATGAAATTGTAAATTATGAGCAATACCACGTAGGTAGTTAAGAGTTGGTGTCTCTTTAAATTTAGAACAAATAGACTCTATTCTTGCATTTAATAAAACCTTCTATCTTCACCTTTGTCAGATTTTCGTCTTGTTTAAATGCATTAATTAATTTCCAAATAGAAGGATGTGCAGCATGTAGGAGTGAGTATAAAGTATTGTGCTATTCTTCAACCCCATTATTTGTTCGAGGGAGATCTGCAGATACATTAGTGAAACAATTCCACATAGAAAGAGGGAAAAGAGGACTGCGCCGCCGTCCATGCCTATCTAGTCACCCCAGCCAATTATCTTCGAAGTAATTGAGGAGAGAAGCAAGTTCTGGCTCATTATTTTAGTAAAATTCACTCTCAATCAATTTTTTGAACGCTTTTTCCACTGCCTCCGCCGGAATAAACACAAGAGCCGCTATTTGACGAATTTCTAGTAAAATTATTGAGGAAAGAAAAATGTTCCTTATCTAGGAACGAGGAAAGGAACTAGTTCCTTTCTTCAAGTCAGGCACTAAAAAGGATTTAGTTCCTTTTTTAAAAAAGGAACATGAACGTGAACTAATTCCTTTTCAAAAGAAACTTTCCAAGCACTGATGAATAGTATAAATTTGTGAGAATAGTGGCATTGAAGAGGATAATGTTCCGTCAGCATACCAATGATCACAAATTGCGAGGAGTTCTACATTTTCTTTGGTAGAAAAAATCAGTAATCTTTGAGGATCTTCCTTACCGCTATCATATAACATAAACGGTTTTTTTTCCACTGTCAGTAAGTATTTTTCTGGTATTATAGGGTCCTCTAGGGAAGACGGGTTAGAGGGGGAAGTTTCTAAGCATACCCTATATCGCCGTACATTGCGTTTTAAAGAACTGATGCTGGGTAATACATTAGAAACTCCTGGTGTAATGTCTTGGCAAACATGTGCGATTACCGTATAAGTTGATAATCCTACATCCTTAGATAATTGTTTTAGTTTAGAAAAAATTCGCTTACCACTAATTTTTGCTGGATCGGGTGGGTGGGAATGCACATTCAAAACTTTCGTAATTTCTTCACCATTGTGTGGACTCTCGCACGACATATAACATTTTTGCTTTCCACGCATTTCCATATTGTTTTTCATTTTTTGGTGGTTTCTCTCTAGAGTATAAGAAACCTCTATACACTAATAAATTCTTTTGGCACTTTTTACAAATTCCATATTAAAACGTATGACGAGAGACACGTACGACGTGAAATGCGTGTGTATTTATACTGATATATTAACATTATGTTACGAATGCCATTTACTAATATCGGAAATTCGGAGATAAAGTATAATAGATCGTACACCATGGGCGTAGTTTGGTAGGGGCAGGGTGGGCTACAGCCCCCTCAGAACCACTCGTAGCCCATCCTAAAATTGTAATCTACTAATTTCTATTGAACTAGATTTCATATGTTATATCCCAATAATTATACTAATTTTATTTTCAATTGTAATTTTTGTATATCGATAAATTAATAT
The DNA here is from genome assembly GCA_021307375.1 of Tetraneura akinire. Taxonomy (NCBI): domain Eukaryota; kingdom Metazoa; phylum Arthropoda; class Insecta; order Hemiptera; family Aphididae; genus Tetraneura; species Tetraneura akinire. Next base: position 877,615 of record JAIUCT010000061.1, read on the forward strand.
TATATAAGTAAATTTTGTATTTTTGTTTTCAAAATAATTATTAGTTATTACTTATTACGTGATATATAATATTTTGTAATAAACCTATAAGGCTATATAAAAACAAAATACAATTAGGCTAGGTTCCCATGAATGGCGTTGAACGTGCGTTAGTCAAACGCGCGTTTATAAGTTCTTAACGATTCCTATGAACTGTACACATGATAACGCGCGTTAGAGGATAACGCGCGTTCAACGTACTGGTAACGCAAGTACCTTGTCTACGCGTGTTAACGCGCGTTAGAACATGTAATAACATATCATAGATTTGCATTGATGTGTTCAGTTGCAACGCGCCTTTTGAAGCGGTAGGTTCTTTTTAAATATTAAATTTTCACATTTCATTATTAAAAATTATTAAATTATTAAAAATGGAAACTGAAGAATTTGATTTCGATTTATTCATTGATGAAATTGAAAAAAGACCACCAATTTGGGATATGACAATTAGCGATTATTCAAATAAAATCAGCAAAAGAAGGGCTTGGGAAGAAATTGTTCTCATTTTTGGTAACCCAAGTGACACCGAAGAAAGAAAAAAATGTCATGGTAAGTATTATTAACTATTTTGTATTTTATAATTAAATATAAAATGTAAATACATATGTTTTGAATAAAATGTTATAGCTTGAATAACTTGAAAGCTTTATATAGTAATATAGTAATACCTAATAAAAATAAACAATTAATTAAATATATAATATGGACAAATTGATTTTGTTTCATATTGTTGAATACCTATTTACTATAGCTATTAAAAATAATTTGTATTTATAAGTTTATATCATGCGATTTTGCCATTCTACACTTCCTTCATTAATAAAATAATCCATAAATTTCGCTCGAACATTATCTGCTACTCGTATTGCACGTCCAGTTGGAGCTCCAGTTAAATTTGACAGGGGTGCTGTGTCAAATGTATCTTCATAACTGTAGCCATCTCTTGTTCTTACATAATTGTGGAGTACGCAAATTGCTTTCACAATGTTTTCAGCGAAATCAATGTTCACATCTAGTGGCCGATGTAATATACGCCATTTATTACACATAATACCGAAAGTACACTCAATGTGTTGTTTTTCATCAGCTACTATGACATATGGCAATGCGGTTTCATCTAAATTATTAATAGGGCTTGGATCAGGAATATTCAACGTTTTTTCAGTTAGTTTAGTATATAAAGTGGATTCTTAGAAAATTCCTGAGTCACTGTTTTTACCATATGCACCAATGTCCACCCAAGTAAAACAATAGTTGGAATCGCATAATGCCATTAAAACAAAAGAAAAAAATGTTTATAATTATAATAAAGCGAACCAGAATTTTCTGGTTGTATCATACGTATGTGTTTCCCGTCTAGTGCTCCAATGCAATTAGGGAACTTTGCATGTATTTCAAACCCTTTAGAGATTTCTATCCACTTCTCCTTAGTGGGTTCAGACATGACCATATTTTTCAATTTTCTCCAAATCACTTCACAAACACGACGAATAATAACAGACGCAGTAGACTTTCCAATCTTATATCCATAGTGTAACTCACTTATGGAACACCCACTTGCTAGGTATCTGTAAAATCGGTAATATTATTTGTTTAATTTATTATACTTGTTTCCAATTTAGGGGCATCATTACAAAAAAAAATGGAAAAGTCTCCGTGATAACTATGTAAGGGAAGCAAAAAAGTGTAAGATTGTTAAATCAGGATCGGGAACACAAAAAAATCTACATATATACATTTTGAGAGATTAAAATTTTTGCAAAAGTCGACAGAAAAAAATATTACTGAAAGTAATTTCTGCGCAGACGATGAAAATCCAAAGAGATCTGTCGATACAAGTGACGAAAATGATACTTTCAAAACTCCTAACAACACCGGATACAGAAGCACAAAAAAATTAAAACTAAACCCAGCTGACAAGCATTTTGTTAAAATACTAGAAAGAAGTTTAATTTAAAAGGAAATTCCACAAAAACAAGAAGACGATGAAGACAAACTATTTTGTTTGTCTCTATTGAAAGATATCAAAAAAGTATCAGAAACCAAACGTTTGAAACTCAAAATGATATATATAATTTAATATTACAAAATCAAACAATATCACCACCTAGAAGATATCACTCTCCAATGTATAATCAGCAATACGTGCCAAGTAATATTGGATATCTAAATTATGATACTGCTACATCATATGACACACACACACGCAGACATCATCAAGAATGTACTTCAACAGAGAAAAACAATTATCAACATCAATTGACTTCATTATCTTCACCTTCTCCAATCCCATCAAATGTCAGTGAAGTTTCTCAAGAGTCAATTATGGATTTATTTTCAGAAAATTATTAAAAATTTGTGATATAAAAAGTATTATAACTTATATAAATAAAATAAAAATCATTATTAAATAAGTTTTCATTTATAAAAATATTTTCAGTTTTAAAGTATATTTCAACTTAAAGTTAATTTGTTATGTTTAATAGTAAAGATTAAAAATTAAAAATTAAAGTGCATACCTCAAAGTTATTATAAGTTTTTCTTCAGGTGAAATGCAATACTTAATTGCATTTTCTTCAACCGTAATTTCTTCCTTTATTAGTTCCAACAAGTAATCAAAAGATTGAATTGTCATCCTGAAGTAATTGAAAAATTTAGGTTCAAAATTTCTGAGACTTGGATAAAGCGTGATGTACAAGCTTGTTGTTAGTCTATTTTGTAACATAGGATGAACCCAATATTTTCTTTCTCTTTGCCTACGACGTTGTCTTCGTAGATAGAGCACCCATAAACAAATTGCTTCTGCGACGTCCATCTTCAACAGAACGAAATCCTCGACTGACTACGGTATAAACGCGCGCTTAGCGCATAAATTCAGTAAACATGTGAACAGTGGTAACAATGTCGACGCGCGATTAACGCCACTCATGTGAACTAGCCCTTATAATTATACACAATATAAATAAAACGGCCGGACGGCCGATTATTTATGGTGCGCCGCCGAAATAGATTTAGATTTATGGTTTTTCCATTTCGTGCATCCCGGCATCGTGCATGATTGTTATACAACGAAGATAATAATTATTATTTATAATACTATAACAATAATTATAAAATATTATGTAAACTGAAATTGAATAGTATTTGTCACAACTCACAGTTACAGTGACGCAGCGATATACGTTAATGGTGTATATAGTATTCAAATGAACTTTAACAAGTGTAAATAAAATTTTTAAATATGTTCAGTATTTTTAAATTAAGTTCTAAAAAAAATGTTGATCAAACAAAAATTAATAATTTATCAACAGAAAAGTGTTCTGATTCTGAATCTGAAGATGTAGTAGATAATAATATATTGGATCTATCGGAGACTTGGATACAGGACCAAAACAGCCTATATTAAATGTAAGTGACAGAAACGTATAACTACTTATTGCTTAATATTTTAGTTTAAAATAAAATCTAATAGTAATACATTTTTATATAAACAGAAATATCCCAAAACACTGTTTGGAAAACAAAAACGTTCTTTTTCATCAAATTATTTTAAGATATATCCATGGCTTGAATACAGTGTTAAAATGAACCCAGTGTTTTGTTTTTGTTGTAAAATTTTTAACAGTTCTAGTATTGATTTGTCTTTCGTTAAATCGGGATATCGTAATTGGAAAAGAGTAAATTAAATTCTAACTTGGCAAAATAATTTAAATTAATTATATTTTGTATTTAATTAATATTTTTTCAGCTTGGTGGAAATGATTCTAAGTTACTTCATCATAATTAATCTAACCAACATTTAAAATGTATGGAAAGTTGGTTAGGTCACTCTAAAAGTAAATCTACAGGAAGTGTGATTGAGCAAATATCAACCCAAAGTAAACAAGAAATCATGAAAAACCGTATCTATGCTAAACATATAATCGATATAATCCTATACTTAACTCGTCATTTAATATTTAACTATAACTAATAGTTTTTATTTTCCAAAGTTTTAATATAAACTTGTATTTCACTATTTTTGTCTACAGTTACATCAGAA
>JAIUCT010000061.1:882095-911388 GCA_021307375.1 Tetraneura akinire
TTAAGTTTAAAAGTTTAAATTAACTTAACTTTTTAACTTAACTTTAACTTATTAACTCATTAATGCCCAGCCTTGCTAATAGTCTTACTATTTTATTGTAGAAATATTTAAGTATTACATGTTAAATTTAATTATGTAATATAAATAATAAAATAATAATTATTATATAAAATATAATTTTATTTTTGCAGTAATAGAATATTATTGAGATATTCAGTTATTCATGTATTTTTAGTTTTTTTATTTAGAGGTTTATTTGATGTTGTATCAATGAACACTTCTATAGAATTAAATTTGTTTTATGCCTCTTTAAGATGTACATTATTTTTTTAAATTGTTAATCTTTAGATCTTCTTAGAAGTATTTACTTTTAAGATAAAATGTTGTATAGATAATATTTAATTTTCATGTTTAAGATATTTGTGAATTGTATTGTTAATACTCAATAAGACATTTAATAAATAGCTTTTTAGCAATAAATATTGATTAAGTTTGATTTATGTGTTTAAATAGGTAATTGGGTAATATGAAGGTATAAATAAACATTATTAAAAGCCATCTCAGCATTATAGTTATTTCTGATAATGACAGTGTGATGTACTTAAATATTGTCACATGATTTTTTTCTTTAAACATAATATTTGCATTTAATTATTTTAATCACGATAAAAAACGGAATTTAATTGCGACATTTGTAAAAGTCAATTTTCCAACAAGTTTACCCTTACAAGGCATTTGAAAAATAAACATAATATAGCAAATTAAGTAAAACAAAAATCATCTAAATGCATTTCTTGTCCCGATCAAACATTTTCTAAAAAATTGTTATTGATTAATCATTTAAATGATCATCAAGATATGAGTTAGAAAAAGAAATAATTAATTTTTCAAATGTATTTGGTATGTATAATGATTTATTTAGTAAAAACATTCTTTCAATCATTTTTAATAATACATTATTCATTTAAATCTAAAATTTCATAGATGGTTAAAAGAATATGAACTAAATAATAGGTAATTGAACGGCGTTATGCAGAAAGCAACCACCCCACAAATGTTCTGTTTGTAGATAATTCAAATTTTAGAAAAATATTTTGTTTTAATTGGTTAGTACTTTATATATCCTAAAACCAATATACCTTATTAATTAGATGTATGTATTTCCAGGCTTACTAATAAAATCCCAATACAAATTGATACACACCACTATTTTAAGACTTATGTTGGTTGGTTGTTTTATGATTAATGAAAAAATGTGACATGGTTGCTTTATGTTGGTTGGTTGTTTTATGATTATTGTTAAAATGTGGTATGGTTGCTTTTAAAATGCAAACTATAATAATATTATAGTATACGTTAATAAGAAAATACACTTATGTTAGCAAATGATATGTGACTAACTTTGATAGTTAACAACTTTATTAGAAAAACATATTTTACATACTTATAAATTTATATTTAATAACAAAATTTATAAAAACTAAAAAGTCTATTAAAACAAAAACAAATTACCTACTAAACAACATTTTTGGTAAAACATTTATAAACTTAATTAAGTATCAACATTATCATAGGTATAAATTATTTAATAATTGTTTATATCAGTCTTTGAGTTACATTAAATTAATATTTAAAATAAATAAGAATAAAATTAATAAGAATATTTCTATTAAAACAAAAACAAATATTATTAATCATTATTAAAAGTTTCAATATCAAAATCTAAAGTCTCATTGTACCCATTAACATATTCTTCAATGACAGAACTACCCGTAAAATTTGTATAAAACTCATGAGCATCTGCAAGTATAAGATGCATTATTGATTTTATATCATCAAGTTTTGCTTTATTTATTTCTTTCCTATTAGGCCATAGTTGAGTAAGTAATGTTTCAGATGTCATTTGATGCCCTACCACAACAACGTTTTTCAATATTAATTTACATAAAGTTTTCATCTGATAATTTTTGGCTCATAAACAATAAGAATGGATGACTACGGCATAATTTAATTTGTCTTGTTTGTAGCCAATTAATTTTGTCACCAGAGACTGATACCTTTCGATTTGCAATTTTTTACTCTAACATTTCTGAGCTAACAAAATCTTCATCTTTCATTTGAGTAACTATTAATGGATTTTTTTTTACATGTTCTCATAACGTTTATATAATTTTGAGGAGTATTAAGTCTTTTTGGTATTTTAAAGCTGACTCAATATCACTGAAATTTCTGTCGTTGAGTAGAAAACTGTGACCAGGGTATAGGTATTTAAGTGTTATAGTATCTCGTTTGGTACTATTGAAAATAGTTTTTCAATAATAATACAATTTTTATATTCCTATTCTGTCCACCACATGAATCAGACCACAAGACTTCCAACCAAACATAACAATATCCCCGATGTTCCTTTCCACTATAAATTCCAGTGTTATACAACCAAAGTTGTCTTTTGTAAAATATAATGTTAGTAGGTAACCTAGGAAGAGGTAATGTTTTTTCCATATCATAGGTAAGGCATTGGAAATGTTCACACCCTTTTGATTTTTCCAAATCATTTTTTAATGATGCCTGTGCATTTTCAGCTTAATTTAAATGTTCATGGTGTTTTATTGTTAGTTCTTCTTTTTTTATTGTATTAGCTTCATTATTTATTTGAACCATATATAACCATCAAATATAACCATTTGATATATCAACACCAACAGGGCAACAGATCAAAATGGAAATAATAAAATATCAACACTTCAGTATGAATTTAATTATTGTTTCATTTTAATTATATATTTTATATAATTCATATTTTAAGTGCATACAATTCAATTAATAGGTACTTAATACTTTATTAAAACAATGGTAGTACTTAATATTTTACAAAGTTACAAACGTAGCACACACGTCATGACACACATGAGACATGACTAATATTACATTACATTTAATATAATCAAATAATAGTATTTGATATAATTAATTATAATATTACAGTGTTGCCAATATACAACATACCTATCTCTTTTTTTTTTTTAATTTTTAAAATTTTTAGTATAGACCAAGATTATCTACCGTGTAGATAACCGTGGTATAGACAATTAATATATATAATTAATAACATATTACATTCAATTAGTTATCTCCATAATATAATTTTCAAACCATTTTGGTATTTTAATATTTCTTTTCCCTTTAGATTGTGTCATTACCTCATTACACCTATTCCTATCAATATCATCTCCTCCATTCTTGTTTACATTTCCTTTACTTTCCTCTTGTTCACTACTATTTTTATTATCATTCAAATCATGTCTAATTATATCTAAATAATTTTCATACTCATTATTTACTAGTTGCTGTCTCTTCTTTATCCATAATATATTTCTTCTTACTATTTTGTTATTATTTGTTTTTATAAGGTAACATGTAGGTTCACTTAACTTTTTAATAATTGTTCCTGGATCCTGGCTCCCAAATTTTCATACACTTATTTTGTATAAATACTAATTGACCTTATTTGAATACAGCTTCTTTCTTATTCGCACTCTTAATATACCATTCACTCTGCTTATTTTTTTTTTTTTAATCATTTTATCATAACACTCAATCGATTTTGGTACCTATTACATTTTTTTCATTTATATTTAATGAACTTCTTAACTCCCTACTTTGTAATAATTGTGATGGACTATACTGTAATCCAGCAACTGGAGTAATTTAATTTATATATAGTCTATAACAATAGCTATTGTGTATACTTACTGCATTATGCATATTGTATAATATAAATGAAAATTGGAACATTTATTTATACATTTTAATAACGAATATTTTTTTCATTACCTATATTCCTCAATTAACTTGTCATTGTATGATTAAATATAGCATTATTATTTTTAATTTTAGATTTTGAGGGAAGTGTGGAATTAATTGGTTTTACAACAATGTGTGCTTTTTTATACTATAATACGTAAAATTAAAAGCTAACAAAATCGTTTTTATGCCAAACGTATTTCGAAATTTGAAATTATTTTTCTGTATTATATTATACTATTATTACATTTTAAATTATTTAAATTCATTTTTTATATTTGTCTGTATTATATTATATTTATCTATATTCAATTTTTAATTTTTTTTTTTTTTTTTATATAATATTTATATTTAATATGTTAAAGCAAGGCTAGGCATTAACGAGTTAATAAGTTGAATATAACAATTAATATTATTATTATATTCACTGAAATTCTTTTATTATATTTTATTAATTTATTGTATTCTAATTAACTTGATTATTAGCAAGGCTGAGCGTTAACGAGTTAATAAGTTGAATAATATATATATTTTTAGAATGATATTGTTTGTATTTATATATTTCAATATATTCATTATCTACAAATTAGTTTTATCTAAAAATGCCTTGATTATTATTTAGGTTTTAATTATTATTAATAAAAATAAAAAAGACGATCTGATACTCCTGCCGTAGGGATATAGGTGTGCATATCATAGTATTTAATTATAATTATAATTTAAATGCAATGTTAAACCATTGCATTCGAAAAAACGATTCTGAGCGAAGTTCAATCAGATAGATAATGTAGGTATTGATTAATATATTGCCGTTTTTTCGTCATTTTTTCATCGTTTTTTCTAACGCATAGGATCAATTTTGAGAATTCGAAAAATGACCTTAATAAAATACCAAGAACATCCACTTTTCTACCGGAAACATATGCTATTCGTGAAAATCGGACCATTATTTCGGGTAGTACAAGTGTCTTCAGTCATAAAAACAAAAAAAAATAAAAATATCAATTTTAAACAGCTATAAAAAAAAAAATTGAGACCATGGATTTTTCTAATATTTTGATATGATGATTCAGACATAAAAGTTTAAAAGACACCCTTTACATTTAATAATGTCATAAAACGTAATTTATTATATTTAAATAACAAAAAAATTTTAAATTATATTGGTAAATTTTTTTTTTAAATATTACCTAAACTTTCATAATATTGTTACCATTTGTATTTTTATATTTAAAATTTAAATTGCTAACAATAATTATTTCATATTTGAAATACCTAGTATTAATCAAATGTGTACCATTATTTCAACGGAGGCGACGCTGCCTCCCTTGCCTCCTTGGGGAAACCGCCACTGCCTATACTAGTGCCACGAGATACTGCGACTGGGCGGCGACCAATATGTGTTCATTTCCGCGCGCATTCACACCACATTCCTGTCAAGGTTGCCTACCGTCGGTATGTGTCAATCGCCGTCGTACCGTTGCCGAACGACGTTGTTGTAATATACAGAGCGGTTACTGGTGTAATGTTATTTATTATTATTACACGTTTGTTATTCAGTCCCGTTCAGCAGCTGTATGCAGAGAGCGAACGCCTCATGGTGGGGAAAATTGGAGTATTATTTCGGAAAGAAATTGGAGTATGATTTCGGAAAGAAATTAGAAATGTGTCCCCAGACAAAAAAATAAAGACACACATCATTGTAAAACTAATACATTTCTCGCTTCGCTCAAAAATTAACAAATTAAAATAAAGGAATCAAAATTTATATTTGATCGCTCTAGTAAAAATATTAAAATATATTAAATAGGTATCTAAAAATATTCTTCTTTTTTTTTTACACGTATTTTTGTTTAATTAAGTTTTAGTCATGTTGTCAATGAAGTCTTGAATTTCTTTCGTTTTCAAAGGTTCGTTTATTTTATCCATTTTTTCCTATATCAATATTTACATAATATATTTTTGGTTAAATATTTGTAGAATTAAAAATAACAAATTATTTTATTTGAATTATAAAAATATACGTAGGTACCTAATAAAATTGTTCATAAATTGGAAATTAATATAGAAAGAAAAATATTTGTACATATAGGTTAATAAATACCATTGACTGTGTGAATTGTTATGAAGTTATATGTTATTATTGTTCAATATAGATAGGTATGTTAGATTAGGTACTCACGTTCAATGCCAAAATAATTTTTCTTTGTTTTTCATTTGTAATTTCTAGTTGATTGTTAGTAGTTTCCAGTTGTGTTACGTAAGGGACTAATTTTGATAACTGTAATATTAATATTAAGAAAATAGAATATTTTATTATTCATATGCCGTTTCATGACGATATCTAAAGGTACATTATACAAGTTTAGATGACTCATATATGAACATTATAGAAAGGACTCTAAACTATGGTAATAAAAGTGTTCTGAATTTTTCGCATCCAGCAGAATACGCTCCGAAAAGTAGTGATGTCGTTTTTATATGTATAACATATGACTTTTATTGGTTTTTTATTATCATCATCAGGGTTCGGAACTTAAAGCATTTGCTTATTTTTTTAGTTTGACATTAAATCTAGCAGAGTGCTATGAAAATTTATGTCATGTTGCAACAATTTCAAATATGAAATTTGAAAGTGCTTTTTATTGCTTATTTCGATGATTTATTCAAAAAATGCTTTTTCAAATTCTTTTCTTATTCTAATTGCATATTTCAAACTTAACAACGCATGATATTAATAATTTAGGGTTTTTAATGTTTGTTGGCTATATAGAAAAAGAAATTGAAACTAAAAATTATTTTACCATTGTGCATCAATATATGTATTGTACCCAAATATTATTATCTTAGTTTATTAATTTACTTTTCCATTCTATCGTTAAATACTTATTGTTGTCACATTATGTACAGGTAATTAAATTATTCTAAGGCTGTAATAATTTAATAACATTTTATTTTAGATAAACAAACAATAAATATTAATTCTTGACATATAATAAGAAACACGATAATAGTAGATTACCTATTAATCTATCATTTAATTATAAATTAGTTGGTTCTCGTCTTTTTAATCGCGTGGTTCGTCGTTAATGTATGGCGCACGCGTAGTTCTCGTATAATATTTTAGATACGACGAAAAAACGGCATTTTTCACGAAAACTTAAATTTCCACAAATTCGATATCAATAGTTCACGATAACTCGGACAATTTTGAAGTTAGAGACTTGAAATTTTTTTTTTGGGTGTTCACATAGCTACTATATATATGTGGTAAAATTTTTGAACCGTTTGGTTAATTTTTCTACTAAATATAGGACTAAATATTTCGTAAAATTCTCTTTTTTATGTATATAATGTTTGATAAAATTGGCAATTTTTGGTATTTAGATCTGAAAATTTTACTGAAGTATACTTATTACTTACATATTACTTAACATCATACTAAAATATTAAATCCCTAGTCTCAATTTTTTTTTATAGCCGTTTAAAGTTGATATTTTTAGTTTAAACGAAAATTATGAAAAAAATGACGAAAAAACGGCATTCACAAAAACTATGGCTCTATGGGAGATGTGTGGTGTAGTCGGTGTAACATTCCCAAACGCTACCTAGGTGTTAAGCACCGTAGCCAGGCATCGAGAGCGGGATGGATGACCGCCGTTTTTTTTTCTAATATATCAAAATATTAGAAAAATCCATAGTATCAATTTTTTTTAAAGCTGTTGAAAATTGATATTTTTATTTTTTTGTTTTTATGTCTGAAGACACTTGTACTGCCCGAAATAATGGACCAATTATCACGAATAACATATGTTTCCGGTAAGAAAGTGGATATGTTCTTGGTACTTTATATAGGTCATTTTTCGAATTTCTCAAAATTGACCCTATGCGTTAGAAAAAACGATAAAAAAATAATGAAAAAACGGCAATATATTAATCAATACCTACATTATCTGACTGAACTTCCCTCAAAATCGTTTTTTCGAATGCAATGGTTTATCATTGCATTCAAATTCTAATTAAAATTAAATAATATGATTTTCCTCTAGCCTTCGTACACGTTATTGTATAATTTATAATTTAGATCCATATTCCTATAGCTATATTATATATTTATGTGAAATTGTGTAAAATTTTCAGACCTTATAGCCAAAATTGCTAATTATATCAACCATTATATACATAAAAACGAGAATTTTATAAAATATTCAAGGTCCTATATTTTGTAGAAAAATTAACGTAACAGCGAGCGTAACAGTTTCAAAATTTTACTACAAATATATATATATGTATATAGTACCTATGTGAACACCCAATAAAATTTTCAAGTCTCTAACTTTAAAATTGCCCGAGTTATCGTGAAATATTGAAATCGAATTCGTCGAAATTTCAGTTTTAAGAAATACGATATACAATTGATAAGAATTTTGCTCTTGTAGTAAAAGTGTCTTCAAACATAAAGACAAAAAAAAAAAAAAAAATAAAAGAAATCCACATATTGTAAAACCAATAACTGCCCTATATTGTACGTATAAAAATGACATCACCTCTGATTGGATCTCATTTTTGTGGACGAGATAAATTCGGACCATATTTTTTGTTTCAGCGGTCCTAGTTCGGATTTCTTTTTCTATTGTTCATAGACTCATAGATGATGATGATAGATAGGTTAGAGGAAAGTTTATCGTGTATCTATTATAATGTAATTATTATAATGTTTGACGCTGTTAAAATGAACTTGTCAATCTAAAGTTAAAAATTACATTTTGGTGATGTGATACTAAATAATAATTCTATGTAGGTAGGTATAGGTGGTAGTAATTATGATTTTTAATCCATACAATATTTAGTTTATACCTTTTCGTCCATATATTCTTCAACGCGTGTATTTTTTTTTTTTAAAGATTCGACATGTAGTCGTTGATTAACGCGTTTATTTAGTCCATCAGCTTCTTCAGCTTTAATGTTTACGCACGCTTTTAATTGTTCGATTTCACGCTCATATTTATTAATTTGCTCGTCAAAATTCTTCTGGTTTTTTATAATTTGTAAACAATGTTGTTCTTTCAGATGATGCAACAATTCCATAATATCATTCAATATTCGTTTGTGTTCGCTCACGTCATCAACTATTGGTTTTAAACTATTAACTACCAATAAAACTTGCTCAACGCGTTTATCGATTTCCGCGGTTTTCTCTATATCAATTTCGTTTTGATTACATATTTTTTCCACGTTGTTTTTTACCCTAAGAAAATAACATTGTCATTCATTAATAATTATACTGTACGAAAAAAATTATTTCACTTGTTTAATTCATCATTGAAAATGTTCATTTGACTGTTGCTTAAATTGTTTTTATCGGCGTAAATTTGTACTTGATCGGTTAATTTTTCATTTTTTATCTGACAAAACATATAATGGGATCTTTAAAGGAAACTAAACAACAACTTTGGAAATGTTTAGTTATATCTTATATATGTATAAATCGTCTACCTTTAATTCATCGTTTAATTTTTCGATCGATTCCAAATTTGCTCTAGTCTCATAATTAATAGATATTCCATCACCGCCTTCACTATTATACGTTATCGTATTTTGCAACTATGTACAAAGTTAAAAATATACACGAACAAATTAAGTATCTTGATTAATTAAAACTTACGGTATACCGTAACCGTATACCTACCGTAAGTAACAAAAATAAATTTCAAAATTAATAGAAATTACGGTACCTACGTAAATGTATGCACAGGAAAAAAGTATATTATATTATATTATGTTGATGTTAAAAAAATATATTATTGAAAAATAAAGTTAACAATAATAATTATAAAAAAATCAACTTTTTGCAATAATATAATGTTTATAATTCATTTTAGATAAATATATATATATTAAAATTTATTAAAAATATTAATTTATTATATTACTTAAATACTTATTATAATAACACATATTTAGAAATGTTATTAATTAGGTACAATTTTTTTTTTTTTGCTGTTTTTTGTTAATAAAAAAATATGTATTTATCCAGCCTATAATTATTGAATTTGTAATTACCATAGGTAGGTAATTTACTACCTACATTTCGGCTTTTAATTAGTTAATTTATTGAAATTTACATTTTTAGTATTTTTTTTTTACATTGTTTCAGACAATAAAAAAATTAGAAACAATATTTTTACATTTTACCTGCGATTCTTCTGAGATATTATCATCGAAATCCAGTATTTTATCATTGATGATTGACTCATCCTCTAATAAACATGAAAAGCATTATTAATAAAATAAAATTTTCTTGCTCTTTAATACATTTGAATATTTTATATTATTGTTACCTAATTTTCGAGTACAATACTCGTAATTTAAATTAGGTACAATATAGACACTGTGCAGACTATGCAAAACAGCGCACTAAATACAAATTCCACCAATACGTGCATTGTACATCAGAGATGAGACACATGTTATTATGATAATATTTTCAGTTTTCATAAAAATGCCGTTTTTTCGTCGTTTCTTCTACCGCTTAGGGTCAATTTTGAGAAATTCGAAAATTGACCTTAATAAAGTACCAACTACATCCAATTCTACACTGAAAACCTATAGGTAATAATAGTATACTATTCGTAAATATCGGAGCATTATATTTATATCTGGTCGAAAAAATGTCTTCAATAAAAATAAGTAAAATCAATATAAATACTTTAAATATTGATTTTACTGAAATTTCAATTTTAAACACCTCTAAAAAAAATTTGAGAAGAGGGATTTTTCTAATATTTTGATGTGATGTTAAGTAATATGTATGAATACTTCAGTAAAATTTTAAGACCTAAATGCCCAAAATTACCAATTTTATCAAATATTATATACGTAATAACGAGAATTTTACGAAATATTCAAATTTTAATAATTTTTATTATATTAAAACATTTTTTTTTAAATGTACCTATATTAATTTAAAGTACTCATATATAAATGTGCATTTAAATACTTTTTACGTAATAATATAAATTTAAATTTATATCATCATAATAGTTTTGGTCGTGCAACATGCAATGTGCATAGTATTTTTATTATTCGTTGCTACCATAAAGTGCGAAAATTGTCTCCCCAAAGCGCTAGTTGTCAGCTTGCACGGTGTCTATAGGTATTTAATTTATTATTTTAAAAATACACATAAATAGAGTCCGGATAAATATTCTCTCGAAACCCTATAAATATGATATTATGATGTTAATATTCTCTAAAAAAAACTTCGAATATTCTTCAATAATCACTTAAAAATTAGAAAAGTTAGCAAAAATAATGAATGAACATCAATATTTACTTCACTATGTAATTTTTTTAGATTCTGATTACAACAAGGGATGTATTGGTTTAACAATGACTTATTAATCTAGAAATTCTTATTTAGGTATAACGGTTACTCTATTCATAATAGAAGTACCACAAAAAAACATATGTTTTCGGATCCAGATCCAGATTGTATAGCTTTGTAATATAAAAATGAAATGTTGATATAATTTCAATATATGTATATTAAAAAATAGAAAAACATTATTATTTTTTTTATTTATAGTTTAAGTATTGACTTATGGATAATATATTTAGTAAATATTAAAATAAAATAAATTAATATCAATACAGAAAACAAATACGCGCATTTTGTTTGTTCCGTTATGTAGCGCTGCCGGCGTATAGTAGTTCTAGTCAGCAATGCTACATAACGGAACTGACCAAATGCGTGCCGTCGAAAAAAGGCCGAGCGATCTGGTAATAATAGGTACTATTAATTAATAACAAAAATTTTTTCTTTGAACTCTGTTCAATGAATCGTCCACATTTTTTACCCTTTTAAGACTGCAATACTGAATAACAATATAAAATATATAAATCCGAACTTTACACATAACATACTCCACACCTATTCAATAATTTAGTAAGTACAAAGGACAAAAGTTCTCAAATTGGACCTGTATATTAGTATACTTATCTATTATTAGTCTTACAAAGTTCTAAGGTTCAATTATTATTAATATTTACTATCAATTTCTTTGATTTGTTCATTAAAATTTTCATGATTTTCTGTATAAGATTTGTGAAACATTATTACGGTGGCATTTGTACATTTTAGCATTTGTGCTAGTGCGTCTTTACCTGTATTGAGATCGTTGAATTTCTGAAAGAAGTACAATTCCGGTAAGAAATCATTTATGTAGTTATGGTAAAGTTACGAGTCTCGTATTATATCACGAGCGTCTAGAGACAGCACAAAGGCAAATTTCTTATGAATTATAAATTTATAATATCGTATTTCTTATCATAACATAATATTATCAAAGTATAATCGTTTTTATGTCAAAAAGTATTTTGAAATTTGAAATTATTTAAATTGATTTTTTTTATTTTTTGTTTATATTATACTATATTATATGTATTATATTCTTCTTCTTTGGCTTTTTACAGGCCTTTTAGGCCCATTGCCGCAACGACATATTGTCTCCAGTCTTCACTATTTTGTGCCGTTTCTTCAGCATTCTTTACCCCAACATCTTAAGGTCTTCTTTTATTCTATCTGCCCATCTCTGTCTAGGACGTCCTCTGGGCCTCTTTGCGTTTGGTTTCCATGTAATTATTTGTCCGATTAGTCCTTTTGATCTCCACACATGTCCAGCCCAACCTATTCGTGCTCTTTTCAAGATCCCAGTAATGTTGGGTTCGTTATATAATTCTTCTAAATTTTTATTGTTACGTATTTCAATTCTCCTTCATTGTTTTTCTTTGGGCCCAAATTCCCCAAAGTTCCTTCAGCAATATATCTGTTGTGTTTTTTAGGTCGTCAACTGTTTCGGCTAATAGTACTATATCATCCGCGTAAGCAACTGCTGTTAGATGTTGATTGTCTTTTATTTCTATGCCCTTAGCTTGGGATATAACTGTCCTTATAACTGATTCTAGGGCGATGTTAAACAGTGCAGGTGATAAAGCGTCACCTTGTCTAAGGCCAGTCGTTACCTGAAACTCCTCTGATAATTCTCCTCCAAAACTAATTTTACTTTTTGAATTATATGTACACGATTTTATTAATCTGGTTAACATGGCTGGTATTCCAAACGAGTCCATGACTTCCCATAGTTTGTCTCTGTTGATTGAGTCATACGCTGCTTTGAAGTCAACAAATAGTAAATATGTGTCTTTATTGTATTTGTGACTCTTCTCAACAACTTGTTTTACGATGTGTATTTGATCTGTTGTTGATTTTCCTAGCATAAAACCAGCTTGGTATTCTCCAATTATTTCCTTGATATATGGGTTAATTCTATTCAGTAGTATGTTGGACAATAGTTTATATGAAGTATTGAGTAGTGAGATCTCTCTATAGTTTTCACACTCCATGATGTCTCCTTTTTTGTGTACAGGGCATATGATGGATATACACCATGCTTCGGGTATCTCCTCTTGTTCCCAGATTGTGTTCATGATTTTGTATAGCTGGTTTAGTAGATCTTGGCCTCCTTTTTTTAGGCATTCAGATACTATTTCATTATCTCCCGGTGCTTTTCCGTTTTTTAGCATATCTAGTCCCATCTTAACTTCGTCTTCTGATGGTTTTTCAATCTGCTGTTCTACAGTAGAGTATTGAAGTATGGTGTTATTTTCATATGGTTGGTTTAACAATTTTTCGAACATATCTTTAAATTTACACTCAATTTCTTTACTCGCTGTTAGCAAGGATCCATCATGCTTCTTCATGACTGTTGGCCTAGTTTGATATCCACGTTTAACTTCATTTGCTTTTTCGAAAAATATTCCTTGTTATTCCTGTTGTTTTCTACGGTGTGTATCCCTTCTTTTTCTCATAATCTCTTATTCCTTCTGATGACCTTTTTTGCATCCCTTTGTTTTTTTGCTAGTAGCCTTTTATTGTCTTCTCTAGGGTTCTGTAGAACTTTTGTTCTTGCTCTATCTTTTTCCTCTTGAGTAGCTTTACATTCCTCGTTAAACCATCTTTCCTTTGTCTTTTTTGGTACATATCTAAGTACTTCCTTTGCTGTTATTTTGATTGCTTGCTCTACCTTTTCCCAGGCTTCATTCAGGTTCACCATTTTTTGTATGTCTCGTAATTCTATCATCTCTATTTTTTCTTGGTACACTTTTGCTGTTGTTGTATTCAGTATATCCTTATTAATTTTTTCTTTGTACTTATTCTTTTTTCTCCATTTTGTTGATATTCTGACTTTGATTTTCGCTTTCACAAGGAAATGGTCCGACATCGCAATACTCCCTCGCATACTTCTTATATCTTTGACATATGATTTTATCCGCTTGTCCACTAACATGTGATCTATTTGATTTCTTAATAACCCACATGGGGAGATCCATATTTGTTTGTGTATATTCTTATGAGGGAAGTACGTGTTACTTATTATCATATTTTTGGCTGTGGCAAAAGTGATTAGTTTGTTTCCATTGTCGTTCGTAATTTCGTGAAGGCTTCGGATCCAATTGTAGGTTTGTATGTTTTCTTTTCCAATCTTCGCATTGAAGTCTCCTAGTATTATTTTCGGTTTATCAATCAGTAGGGTATCACACACCAGGTCTAAGTCTTCATAAAATTTGTTTTTTATGTTGTCACTCTTAATACTCTTATCTTCTGTCGGTGCATAATAGTTAATTAGGAACATGTTGTTCCATTTACATTTGAGTTCTATGTAGCATATCCGATCGCTTATTGGTTAGAACTTCACTATATTTGTCGCAACGTTATCCCTTATTACGAAACCTACACCGTGTTCATGTTTATCTCCACCACTATATAATTATGTATTTCTTTGAGATTTTAAGCTACCTGAGTTTGTCCATCTAACTTCTTGAATCGCAGTTATATCCATCCCATATCGCTCAAGACTCGATAGGGATGTTGTCAAAGCTCCAGCCCTACACAGAGATCGCACGTTCCAGGTTCCAATGTTGATGTCCGTTAAATATTTGATCCGAGGCTTATTATGTTGTTGTTTCTATACGTCTATTTTTTTTTATGAGGTAGGGTTGTCAGCCCTACACTCAACCACCAACCTGGAGGACCAGACCACACCAACTAATTAAAGTCAGCATGGGGCTATTGCAGCACACTTTTTGGTGTGCTGGGCGATGGGTGCGCCACTTTCCCTACGCCTAAATATGTATTATATTATTTGTATTATATGTATCTATATTCAATTTTAAATTTATTTTTTATTTATCTGAAATTTATCTTAATATGCTTGAGTTAAATTACAATTTAATTAGGCATATAAAATTTCGTTTAGAGGGACGCACCATAAATTCAAGACCATTAACTATAAAACAATTATTATGAAAAATCTTAATTAATATTATGAATTTTAATAAGTATGAATATATATGAATAATATGTATTTTTACCCTGCAATGAAGAAAAATGCATTAATAAATGTTTCCAATTCTATTCCTACATCAGTTAATGGTCTTGAATTTATGGTGCATCCCTCTAAATGCCTAATTAAATTGTATTCTGTACTCAAATTTGTATTGAAATGTGCGAACTCAACCATATTAATTAAGATAAATTTCAGAAAAATAAAAAAATAAATTTAAAATTTAATATAAATAAATATAATACAAATACATATAATATAGTATAATATAATACAAAAAAATATAAAAATGAATATAAATAATTTAAAATTCAAAATACGTATTGGCATAAAAAGATTATACTTTGATAATGTTTTTAATTTAGTAAATTAGTAATTGTTACTATTGTTATTGTTGTTATCATATGTAAAATTTAATAAGTGTTAGGTATCATAATATTATGTATATTGGGATCAGCCCGTATTGTTTATAATAAATAAATAAATAATATTATGTTATGATAAGATATACAATATTATAATTGATAAGAAATATGATCTTGTGCTGTCTTTAGACGCTCGTTATTATATCTGGCCACTTATTGGCAAAGAAGTTAGGTTTATATACCTGTATTGGTAAGTATGTTGTCAAAGGTAACAATGATTCGTGGTCTTTGGGAAGAGTGTTAAATGGTTCTTTCAATTTTCCATTTTTAAGTTGCTTTAAAAGTTCAGCCAAATAAATATTTCTAAGCGGTATGTGGCGTCTACTAGTCTTATATAATTTATGTAGCCATTTTCGGCATGATTGTATTTCTGAAAAATTACTTTTACATTATAAATCATAATTTTATATTGTATTTACATTAGGTGGATAATTAAAATTACGCTATCCAGAGGCGGCTTTAAGGGGGGGGGGCATAGAGGCCATGGCCCCTTCCGAGACATTTTATATGAGATATTATATAATATATGAACACTATACAGTAAAATATATTAGTATAATATTCAGAATAAAGTTGATTTCAAAATTATTAAAATTGATAACGTGATAGATTATTTTATAAGGACGTTTGGTCTGAACTCTGAACCATGGTATAATTTTAATCATAGAAGCTGCTTATCAGTTATCATATATGAATTTGTAAATTTGGCAAAAGTGATATTTTACCAAAAACGAAAGAAAGAAAATACGAGTACTTTCACTAATTTAAAATACGCCTATAATTTTATTTTACAATAAACCAAATTAAACAATTTATTTATTTTACATATTATGAAAGATTGCAGCTCGACGCGGATAACATGATCGAGGAGTGTAAACGACACAGACTACGCGACCTAATAGTTCGGTAATTAGTGGTAGGCAAAGGTAGGTGGCGCCAGCGGTCACAGCTCGCGGATCGAGATAGCGCAACGCACGCACAAGATTGTAATTCGCCACATTACCTCCCCCTAGGGAAGAGAAACATACTTGTTTCTGTCGACCTTGCGAATTAAAACTGTTTGGTCTGAGCTGGGGAAGAACCTCTGAATGGGAGGCGGCGTAAGAATAATCCGAGACTGGGTGTTCCCTGAGAAGAAAAGCGGGCTAAGTCGGTCTATAGAAATCCAATCTGCTCGGTTATGCAGCTGCAGCTTGAAATTTTTATTATGGCGTTCCAAAACGGCGAAAGGACCGTCGTAACGCGGCGTAACCGTTCAAGTACGGAACGCAGGTGCATTTCATGTTCTGACTTAGTTTGTGATGCGATTAAAACGTCATCGATTTACGCGAAAGCGAAATCCAAACCGCGGAGAATGTTGACGAAACGTTGAAACGTTTAGGCAGCATTTTTTAAACCGAAACACATAACTGGAAATTCGAAAAGCCCAAATGGCGTTGTTGTTTGGCGGTCTTCGGTATATCGTCCGGTGCAACCGGTATTTGTTGGTAAGCATGTACCAAATCGAGTTTTGAAAAAAATTACGTACCATGTAGGTTTACCGTGAAATCATGAATATGTGGTAGACGGGTAGAGGGTATCTGTCTGACTTAGTGACGGCGTTCAGTCTGCGACAGTCGCCACATGGGCGAAAGGATCAGTCTTTTTTACCGACGAGTAACAAAGGGCTTGTCCAAGCACTATCTGAAGGCCGATATATTCCGGCACGAAGCATAAAATCAAATTCTTCTCGCGCGATAGCGAGACGGTCCAGAGTGAAACGACGAGAGCGCGTGAACAACGGTGGTCCGGTGGTTGGCGACGATGTTCGACGTTGTGAACGTAAACGGCTGGTACCGGTGATTCACGAGTGATTTTAGAAAAATCCGCAACCAAATCGGTCTACGTACGTGGCTGGGAAACCACGCTTATGGTTTGCGGCACTGTATTCGCGGTGACGATTTCTGACGCTGGACTAGAGTTTGAATCGACTAGACGGTTACGCCGAACATCGACCAACAAGCCGTAATAATGGAGAAAATATGCTCCAATGATGCCCTTGGTAACGTCGGCAATTTCAAAAGTCCAAACGAATGACATGGGGTGGCCCAGGTCGAGGTGAAGAGATTTTAGGCCGTATGTTCGGACATATATTCGGATGCATCTGCCATTCGCGGCAATAAGCACGATATCAGGGGTCGGTATTTGACCGGTGGAAGGAGGTAGAAACGATTTATCTGCGCCCGAGTCAATTAAGAAACGTTTACCGGAGTGCGAATCTGTGACTAAAACACGATGACTGCGGTAGGCTAGATAGACTCCGCCGCCCCAATCAGTTTCTTGTTGATTTAAAAGAACACGGCGGTCACACTTCGTGGCCCTTTCGTCGAAACGATTATGATAATAACATATACTATTGCTGATCTCAGAACGAGATCTTGATTGCGATCTTGAACGACCATGAGAACGTCCGTTAGTCTGATTCCTGGTTTGTAACGTCACCAGGTTCGAATTCTGTGTCGTGAGCGTCGCGATTGCATTTTTGACCACGCGAAATCGATTGTTAAACTAATCTCTTACCGTGGCGGCCTGGACATCGAAGAAGAGCTGGTTGCCTCCATAACGCGATCTGCTAGTGCCGCGAGTTCCTCCAAAGGTCCGACCTGTCCCAAAATAATCGCACTGGTCGCCGGGGGCAATTTTTGCAATCAGAATTGCTTGAAAGCATTTTCGCCGATTCTATCTGGTAAAATAGCGCGCATATCGCGAAGTAATAGAGTTGGGCGCCGATCACCTAAAACAACCGGGTTGCACGATGCTTTGAAAATGCGTGGACTGCGGCACCGCGAAAGTAGTGATTAACGCGCCTTAGGCTTTCATAACAAACATTCGTACCGAGGAGGACAGCTACGGATCTAACACCCTCCTCATCTAAAGCACCAACCACGTAGGTAGGTCCTCGGAACGCAAACGACGACTCGCGAAAACGGCTTCGGCATGGAGAAACAACTCTCGTGGTGATTGTCACCAAAATAACGGAAGACGCACGTGCCCGAATCTCGCGACGGAAAGGTCTTCATTCGAAAACGAAGCGTTAGTGGTCGGCGGTTTTGTCCCGGACTGATCATTATTTTCTAATGCAAGAAGATCGAAATTTCCCGTCCCGTCTGTAATGCTGATGTAATAACTCGACACGAAATTAAATACGGGTGGGAAACGTGCTTTTGGTATAGGTAGCATGCGTGATCACGACAAAAGCGATATTTTAACAAAAACGAAAGAAAGACAAATACTTTCACCAATCTAAAATATAATTTTATTTTACAACAAACCAAATTAAACAATTTATTTGTATTTTACATATTATGAAAAGATTACAGCGCGACGCAGATAATATGAGCGAGGAGTGTAAACGACACAGACTACGCGATACAATAGTTCGGTAATCGGTGGTAGGGAAAGGTAGGTGGCGCCAGCGATCACTGCGCGCGGATCGAGATAGCGCAACGCACACGCAAGATCGAGGGTCGCCACATAAACATAGATAATAACTTGTGTAAAACACTAAAACATTTAGTATAACGTTATCATTATGATAGCATTGTTAATGTTTTTAAGTTTAAATTTATTATAATTTAATATATCATTTTCTAAAAGAAAACAAAAGTCACTTTTCCAGTTTTTTGTAATATAATAATAATATATTAATAATAATAATATTAGCTCGTCTAGGAAAAGATCCAAAGCCGCCCCTGATGCTATCGGTATACCAAGATAAATATTATGATGCATAAGTATGTATTCTTTGTTAAAACGAAGAAACTGAATATAAGGTTTGTCTAACTTAAGAATAAGATTTCTGTCAGATCGCGTGTATGCGGAAATAAAACCATTCTCGTTATGAACGAATAAAACATTATAAATACCGTAGTCTTCCGATTTTAATGCACTCAAATACGGTTGGATTTCCTTCAAACGAGTTAAAAACTCCTCATCCGACTTATCGATAGTTAAAAATTCTTCTGACATGATTGAAAACGCAAAATCAATGCAATTGTATTGAAATTGCAACAGTATTGTTTTTTATTATTTTTTTATTTTGCAAAATGTACGTATGTGTGTAACTATTATAATTCAATAAATTATTGTTGGTCAACAATCTTATTGTCATGGTCACAGGATAGTATAATAGGGTATAATATCCTCCTGTGTGACGTGTTCAAAAAATATAACCATGTAAATAAATTAAAACCTTTATTACCATCGACTATATTTTTTAATTTATAAACAATTTTTTCCTGGTCTGGCATTTTCGAGTACAAATATTTTCAAATTTTAACCTATTTGGATGTCTTATAAGATTATATATGTATAACTTTTGTTTTTCCAGATCCGGAAGGCCCGAAAATAATTCCATGAAAAAAATCCCCAGGTGATTAAAAAAAGGAGGAAAAGAGTTGGTTAAAAGGATATGGGATTTAATCGGAAACATATGGAGGAGTGAAAGTTTACCCGAAGACAGGAAGACTGCGATAATTTGTCCAATATATAAGAAAGGAGATACTCAGGATTGTAAAAACTATCGAGGTATCTTCTTATTGAATGTGACATATAAGATATTATCTAATTGTATCTTATCAAGAATAAAAGGAAAGAAAGAAGAAATAATCAGGAATTATCAAGGTGGCTTTAGGATGGGAAGATCAACTATTGATCAGATATTTATATTAAGTCAAGTCTTTCTTAACGCCTGGGAATATGATAAGGAATTACATGTCCTTTTCATTGACTTCCAAAAAGCCTACGACTGTATTCACAGAGAATACATAATGAATATACTGAAGGATATCCATGTCCCTAATAAGTATATAAATTTAATTATGATAAGTGTTGTTATGAATACCCTTCCTTAGATATCTAAAAATAAATAAATTTAAATCACAACACAATAAAAATTTAAGTAAATTCGGACTGTATTAGGTAAAAAAAAGTTACAATTAGATAATGCTCTGAAAAATACATAAATTTATAAGGTTTTGTAAGGTTCTGACAACCACAATGTTCTGTGACTACCCCAGAACTGACTCGTCTTTCTCTATACACAGCAAGCAGTCCTGCCGTCCAGTAAAAAGGATTTGTTCAGCATATTCCGTTTTACCGACGGTGGTTTACATATACCATACACATATAATATATTTATGCACTATAATATATTATATTATATGATTTAACATTCTTAACCCCAACTTAAATAAAACATAGGTGCTCAATAGTTTATGTGTTTTAAGAATTACAAATTAACCATAAGAAAAAGAAAGAGAGAGAGAGAGAGAGAGAGAGAGAGAAGAAAAAAAATTATACATACAATAATCCCATAATGATTAATAAATTATATATATAAATAAAAAAAAAATAGTATTTCAAATTATCTGTAGCTTCAATCTCGGCTATGTCTGGGTTGTAAAGCTTTACTTTATTCTTTTTCTTTACTTACTTGTTAAACTTATTATTACAATTGCAACAATAATTATTTTACACATATACATAATTGATACATGAATATTTATTTTCATAAGAAAAGAAGGCTCTTCAGTTATTTGCTTTAATTTCTCTAGTTCTATTGAACTTCTGGCAAGTGAAATTAAATCTATTAGTGACTGTTTATTACTAAAATTTTGTGGATTCACATGATTTAGTATTTCTTTTAATTTTTTCCTCTTCTCGGGCGGCCTGTATAACGCTTTCTAGTGAGGGCGGATTTCTTGCCTTAAAGAATCATTTCAAAGCTCCTAGACCTTCCATGAAGACCTGTTTAGTTTGTCGTTTTATTGAAATTTGCATAGCTTGTGCCGCTTTGACTGATAACTCAGCCGTTTCTTGTTCAATTATAAGTGTTTGTAGTTCCTCGATTCGCATAGAATATGTTAACACATCTTCGTCCTTTTTTTATTTAGATGAATATAATTCTAAGTATAAATGTTGTGTTGTCCGTTGGGGTTCTCGCAATGTTTTCCATTGTTCAAATGTTCGGTTACTTGTGACTTGTCTAGCCTTCTCGGTCAATCGAGTCATTATTGCTTGTAACAATCGAGGTGTTGTTTGCCCACTACACATGACATGGCAAATTGCATTTTTTTGAGAATATATCCAGTTGTTCTATATCTCTTCCATCGCATGACTTAGGAAGCAGATTCAGAGCTTCTTTGAGCCCGATATTACTTGACGTATTGGATTTACATAGTGTCAAGTCTGTTACATTTTTATTTAATACTTTTTGAATTTTCGAGTCAATTAATTTGCATAATTGATCTGTACTCATACTCTCCTGGAGTGAACTTTGTTTTGTGCGGGTAGTTTCTTTTCTTTTTAACATTTCCTGAATTCTGGAGTTAATTAACGCGTATAAGTTCATTTTATTTAAATGTTCGGTGAAGTTTGGTTCCTCTTTTGAAGTTGATTGGTGTCTCTATCATCACTCATGATTTCCAAATACTCTTATCTTAACATTTGTTGCGTTCCTGGAGTTATAATATTGTATATCTTCTGCTGATCAATCGACTTTACTATTCTCTTCTTTTGGTTTGAGGCACCAGTCTCTTCGGAGGCGTGGGTTCGAATCCCACCGCTGACACCAATAATGTTATGAATACCCTTAGGTATCCAAAAACAAATAAATTTAAATCACAACACAATAAAAATTCAAGTAAATTCGGAATGTATTTGGTAAAGAAAAGTTACAACAATTTGATAATGCTCTGAAAGTTACATAAATTTATAAGGTTTTGTAAGGTTCTGACAACTACAATGTTCTGTGACTAGCCCAGGACTGACTCGTCTCTCTCTATACACAGCGAGCAGTCCTGCCGTCTGGTAAAAAGGGTTTGTTCAGCACATTCCGTTTTACCGACGGTGGTTTACATATACCATACACATATAATATGTTATACACTATAATATATTATATTATTATTATATGATTTAACATTCTTAACAGTGTAATGGAAACAAAAGTCAAAGTTAAGGTTGGAGTCTTGATTTCAGATCCTATAAGGTAAAATCTGGGTTAAGACAAGGTGATGCCCTATCACCTATCTTATTTAACCTGGTGTTAGAAAGAGTAGTAAGGGAAATTAATGTCAACAATCAAGGCTTTAAATTACAAAACTCTTCAGTAGATTTACTAGCGTATACGGATGATGTAGTTTTATTAGAAGAATCACAAAGATTAAGAAATGTATTCCTCAAATTACAGAAAGCCGCAGCGAACGTAGGATTACAGTGTAATGAAGGAAAAACAGCATATATGTGTGTTGGCATGAAACAGCTGATGTAGCTGGAATAGAACAGTTTTCAATTTGTGCCAGGTATATTTATAATAATGAAATAAAAGAAGACTTCTTAAATATTGTTCCAGTAGAAAGTTTAGCTCATACTTTAATAAAACGCTTGGATAATTTTGGTATAAATATACAATATTAAAGAGGGCAAGGCTACGATGGGGTAGCTTCTATGAGTGGAAGGTTTAATGGTGTTCAAAGTACAATCAAAGAACAGTACAAGACGGCAGTATATGTTCATTGCAGTGCTCCAAGCACGTATTCAGGATCAATTTTCGGGGAGGGGGGAAATTGGGAAAAGTATAAATACAATTTACCTATACATAAATTTTGTAGTTAGTCTTTGTTATATTATAAATATAAAACTACTTTAAAAATTTCGGGGAGGGGGGGGGGTTGAACCCCTAACCCCCCCTCCCTGGATACGGGCCTGCAGTGCTCATGTGTTAAATTTAATAATATGTAGTTCTTGTGAAATAGCTTGTATCAGAAATGCAATGGGTGTTATTGAAACTGTTTATAATTTTATGAATACTCCTAAGACAGTGTGTATTACAAAGTAAAGTAAGAAGTAAAGTATCAATTTCAAAGAAAGAAAAATTAATAAAATTATGTGCAACACGTTGGGCAGAAAAACATGAATCAATTAGAACATTTATTGATTTACAAGAAGCTATAGTGAGCTCATTAGAAATAATGGCAGGCTGGGTTGATAAAGAAACTTTCTCAAAAGTAACACAACTACTTATTTCATTAAGTCATACAACATTTAATGTAAGTTTGATGATAATTGATGAAGTTTTTAAACATTACATATCATGTGTAAAGCATTATAAAGAGATAATATTTACTTAATCGAAGCAATGAATTTAGCTGAAGATTTAACTAATGAAGTAAAACAAATGAGACAAAGTAGTGATGAAGTTTTTTCAAAAGATTTTATGACCTTAGAAGAAAAATCTAAACTTTTAAATTTTGATATTCATATTCCAAGAATTTGTAAGCATCAAACCAACTGCTATAATATTTCTACAGACTCTGCTGAAGAATATTTTAGAATATCAATTTTTAGTCCAATTTTAGATTATTTTATTTAACAAATGAATAATCGTTTTATAGAACACAGATCAATCATAAAAGGATTTCAATCTTTATTTAACAATGATTTGGATAAAAATAGGAATATTTTAGAGTTGATACAATTTTACAAAGATTCAGATGATTTAAGTGACCTTGATATAGTTATAACGGAACTTAAAATGTAGAACGACGTTTTAAATAAAATGGAAAAAGAAAAAAAAACTATTGAATTTCTTAAATTTTGTGATGATGTTATTTTCAAATGTATATAAGTTATTAAAAATTGTATGTATTTTGCCTGTAACAACATGTACTCTGAAAGAAGTTTTTCATCTTTAAAATGACTTAAAACTTATTTAAGAAGTACTATGGCTGAAAATAGACTTAATGGTTTAGCCATGCTAAGTATCCATCGCGAAGAACTTTTGACTCCTGAAGAAGTTATTGAACAGCTACAGCTTATTAAAAAAAAATAGAAGACTGAAATTGTAAACTATTAAAAATTATATTAGTTATATTAAAATAAATGTATAAATTTACAATTTGGTAAAGATATGGTAGGAAAAGGTGTTGGTCGTTTAACTAAAGGTATGTTTTCGGAGATGTTTGGCAAATTATGGACTAATGCAATGAACAGTAACAACATTATATCTGGATTTTCTACAACAGGTTTATTTCCTTTTGACAAAACTAAGTTTCCTATTAACGAATTTGACCCAGTTGATCTTGAAGAATACTTCAAATATAAATCTAGTCAAGAAAGTATTTCTTCTTCAGTTTCAATCATTGAACAACCAGGTGTTAATCAACAGAATTCATCATTAACATCAGATACCCATAATAATAATCAATTTTTAGAACAGTCATCTTTACCTGCAGTATTAGAAAATAAAACATTAGAAACTTCAACAGCTAACACTTCTATGGATCAAATTCCTACAGCGTCAACAAGTACTAACAACTATAATACATCAGTAAGCTCAAAAGATATAATATCTATTTTTTCAAATCAGTTAATTCCAGTGTTTGATTTGGAGAAAAAAATGAAGGGGGACTATCAGACTTTCCAAAAAATTAGTGTCCCCCTAATATGCTTAAGTACATGTAATATCATAGGGGATTTAATAATTAGTAGGGGTACGCTCAAAAATATAAAAAATAGAAGAGGTACTCCGTCCTCCCGCGTCCCCCCTCAAATCAAGCACTGGTTAATTCAATATAAAAAGAACGAATCCCTCGTCTTAGAGCAACAAAGTATGGTGAAGTTTTAACAACTGAAGAAAAATCCTGTTAAACGCGGAAGACCTAAGAAAACTGAAGAAGAACAAGATGTAGAACAAGCAGGTGATACTAATAATGTAGTTCATTACACATTAGAAGATGATTGTAATGACAATTCATTGGACTTAAGTATTGACGAAGTCACATATAATACACCGATTTGGTCTCAAATTAAACCTGGAGTTTTTTTATTAGTAGATTTCATTGGAGGGAATCATAATAAACAACATTTTAAGTATGTATGTTTAGTTAAACGTGTAGATGAAGATGATGGTGACATTTTAGTCCAAGGATTGAAAAGAGAAGATGAAATTGGAACAGACTTTTATATTATAGAAAACGATATATTTGATATTACAGTAGAAATGGTTCTTGCAATACTACCAAAACCTACTGAATACAAGAAAAACAGAAAACTTATATACAAATTTCCTTGTTATGTAAATGTCATTGAAAAATAATTAGTTAATAATGTTATTTTAATGTATAAGATATTTTATAAAGACTGTAATTTTGTTTATAATTTAATATCTAGGTATTTGTTATTATTATTTTTTTTTATATGATTATTATAATTTTATTATTACCAAATATGAAAAGAAAAGACTGGTAATATTAAAAAACCTATTAATTGATTTGAAGTTTATATAATAGCAAGTAAGTATTATATTGTATTAAATGATTTTAAAATAAAGAGTTTCATTTCAATTGATTAATTAAATTGTATTTAATGTATTTTAAACAAATTTACATTTGCCCCATACCTATAACTTGTCAACAATACTAATATTTTCATTTACCCCACACATATTATATGGGGCAAATGGAAATTTGTAGGCATTGAACATATTAAATAATGAAATAATAGCTATAATAAGACAGTTTCATTTGCCCCTTAAATGAGTTTGGTTTAATATATGTAGTTTAAAATACATATTTTCATTTGCCCCATATTTTTGGGGTAAATGTAAATTTTTTTAGTACCTAAAAATTAACTTTTACTCTTAAAGTAATCAACAATTTTTACTTGTGATTGATATTATTTAAGCTTTATATGTATAGTAAAATATTTTTCATGTAACCCACAAAATAAAAATACAAGAGTTATGAAAAATTATAAAAATTGTAAAAACATGTAAATTGCATTTCCATTTACCCCACTTGACCCTAATATTTAACACATTGTTTAATTTTTGAGTTAATAAACTAATATGTTTGGTGTTTTTTTAATTACATAAATTCTTTAATATTTAAAAAAAAGTGGACCCCCTTTGAAAAATTTCTGGATACGCCCGTGGTTTATACAAATGGCAAACGTGTCAAATCTACTGAATCACAAACGACAACTGTTGATCGAACCCGATTCTTACAGTATACTATCACAATCACTAATCTACCAACGATACAATAAATCAGGTATGAAGTACTAAAAGGATAAAGTGTAACAGTGCATAATTCCCTTTTCTGATTTTATTATAAAATACATATGATGATTATTGATTAAACAAAAGTCATCAATTCTATAGTTCATGTCTACCTTATTTTGATTTATTGTGAAGAAAGCAATATTGTTTTACAATATAAAGGTAAACATGGATTATTATGTACTAACATAATATGTATGTAACTATTACATTTAAAATTTAATTAAAAATTAAAAAAAATTAATTATTAAATACATTTTTTTAATTTTAATTTTTTAGTATTGTATTCTAATCTTTAGTATTGTTATCATGTGTTTGGCAATGTTATCATTGGTGCGTAGAACCAAAGCATACACTAATTTTGAAATCTCATATATTCGTATGACACAATGAAGTAATGAAAACTGAGAAACTAAATGACCAAATGAGAGCTATATCGGGTAAGATATATTCATGTTTAATTTATCTACTTAAAAACATTTAGTCTATGAACTATTTGTGTAAAATTATGGTATTAGGCATAAATAATTTTTGAAGTTTTATGTAACGAAGAAAAATGTATTAAAATGTAAATAATAATTTTTATATTTTATACACCGTACAGCTATAAAAACATATGGCTTGAGTACATTGTTGAACCACAACTACAGAAGCATAAATTTGAATCCATGTATAGAACAAATGGCATATGTCGACCGGTTAATAATTAAATGAGCTACAGAGATAAAACTGCACCTTGATGTCAATGAACTACCCAAGTAAGAATACCTAATATGAATAATTATTTAACATATAATGTAATAAAAAGTAAATAATAATGACTTATTTGTATACAATGTGCAGCTATAAAACTACCACTGAGTGCTCGAGTTCATTGTTGATGCTCAACTGTAGAAGCAGCAATTTAATTTCATATTTACAATGTATTTCTTAAATTACATAATATACAACTCAAAATGTCAAGAAAAAAAATATTTCCTATGAAGTTGTGAGTCACTTAAATTAAATTACCAATGGAAGACTATAATAAGTAATTGATGTACTGACTAAAATGTGTCATAACAAAAAAATAATATTTTTATTCGTTTTGTATATGGAAAGCATTTATGTTAAAAAACCAATAGTATTACGAGGAAAATAAGGAATACATAATTTCTATTTTTCATTATAACTTTTTTATTTTAAGTTTGAACCGATGACTTGGAGTGGACTACTTTCGCATTGCTATATTTATTTATATGTTTACTCTTAACCTTTTGTCTAGTAGGAATTTATATTAAGATTTGTTATTTATCTTTAATAAATGAATATTTAATAAATTTTTTTGTATTGCTATAAGTTCTATAAAATTTAATTGTACGAATAAATATAACATAATGTATGTATATTATATTGTAAGATTATAATATATCTTTAATAAATGTTTATAAAATTGTTGTAATTATTTGTTTTTTTTTTTTTTGTATATTATATCCTATACTATTGTATACATTCAAATAATAATAGTATATAATATAATCTAACTACCATGATATATATATATATATATATATATATATAAAAGCTTATATAAATAGGTAGCTAATATATATATATAATTGTACAGAGTCAAAAATCGATTAGGTAAGATATAAATGGATAGGAATAATAATAAGATATAGTGCATATAGTATGAAACATTAAAAATTTATAAAACCAAGTATAAGTATTTACATAGTAAATAATAAAAAAAAAAAGAGATGTCATATTATATAGTGCATATGGTTAAAAACGTTACAAATTATTAGTAATTTATAATAAGATTTATTATTTTTCTTTAATAAATGGTTATGTATATGATTAAATACAAAAAATATAGTAACAACTATTTATAATATTATTGTTCTTTTACATTTTTTCTTTTCTGTATATTATAATGTAACAGTGTACATTCAAATAATTATAATTTTTAATTGCACCTCAAGAATATGTGACGTTATAATCACAACACAAATAAAATGTTATGTAAAATTTAACCATATTTCAATTATATATATATATACAAATAAATTGTATTATGTATGTATATAAAACATGTAATATTGTAATATATCTGTATGTTTTACCAAAGAAATATAGAAAACTTTAAATCTATAAAATTGTTGTAATTGTTTATTCTTTCTTTCTATATTATATCCTGTACTACTATTCGGGTCACATGAAAACACTGCCTATCCGGTCTATGTGGTAGGTATTAGGTAGGTACGCCGTAGTTTCTTGGGGCGTAGCCCAATCCTCAAGAAAAGTGAGCTTGAAGAAGCGAGAGAAGCCGGCAGGCGTAGTGAGCGTCCCTTCAACTTGAAAAGAATAACAATAGTCAATTATAGACATTAAACAATAATTATTAATATTTAATTAGTTTTCAAATTTCAATATTTATTATTTATTAAATAATAATTTTCGATAAAATTTATACTGATATGATGGTAGTTGGAATTTTATAAAACACTTCCCACATTATCGTCGAGTTCGATACGGGGCCGATACAGTACACCAAAAATGATAAGGAATATTGAAAA
>JAIUCT010000062.1:0-28410 GCA_021307375.1 Tetraneura akinire
ACAGATACGCCGACACCATGTTACCCATGTCCACGTTTCGTACGTTTTCGTTGTCTGTCAACCTTCATACAAACACAGACTACATGACTATTGGACATCGCTGTGTGAATATTTTCAATTTTCTGAAACGAAAACGCCCACTGCCAAACGTTAATTTGCTACTTGAAAAACTGCGCAGCGTTGAAAAGTCGTTCTCTTACAGCAGTAAACCGGAGAAAAACATGGTGGATTGGTGGCAAACGTAGCGAGCCGGGTACCAGAATCCGACACGCACCTAGCGCTCCACCGCGTCATTTCTTTGTTCCTTTGTAGCGCGTGTTTTCAATGTGTGTTTAAACCCACATTCCATAACCTTGGTAGAAAGAGGAGGATGGTGTGTCCGCCAGTCACTACTTAATCGTTGTTACTGAACGCTGACTTTGGCAGTGTTACAAACTTAACGGATGTAAAATAATATTATACTACGGAGAACACGTTTCTACGGATATCAAGGTTGATTATTTG
Source organism: Tetraneura akinire (assembly GCA_021307375.1). Lineage (NCBI taxonomy): Eukaryota > Metazoa > Arthropoda > Insecta > Hemiptera > Aphididae > Tetraneura > Tetraneura akinire. Next base: position 505 of record JAIUCT010000062.1, read on the forward strand.
ATATACTACGAACCATGGCTAAATAATTAATTTAGCCATGCTACGAAAGTCTCGGGGCCAAACTTGCGCCACCAATCAGAATCGTTGGTAGTTTTATTAATTTTATCAGAGTTGTTGCTTATCATTAGATCGTTTATCACCTATCAAAAAAATTTAAAAAGGAGAATATTGAGTAATGACTAAATACATTTTTTTTTTTTTTATTTGTTATATGTTTATAATATATAAATATAAATTAATGATGGAGTATAATAGTATTAAAGAACAATTAAAATGTACGCGGTGTAACAAATATTTTAGTTATGAAAGAACTTTAAAGCGTCACTCGATTACGTGCGAATCTAAGAATCACAAAAATGTTATTTGTGGTGTAAAATGTCCTGATTTACAGTGTAATAAGGCATTAACTAACAAAAAACTTTTGAAATTACATTTAGAGGTAGATCACGGTGTGCAATTACAAAAAGAACAAAAAACATTTGCAACTATTAATGGTAATTTTGATTATTGAATTTTGTTTTAATGGCATTGTGTTTATAAAATACTTTTACTGACAGATTTCAAAGAATGGAAATTAAAAATTGAAGACAATGACCTATGTTTTTATGTGTTAAGCGCTCGTAAGAGTATTAGCCAGAATAATAAAATAATGTATTTCGATTGTCATCGAACTGGTAATTTTAAAAGCAGATCCACAGGTGTCAGGAAAATAAAAAACCAAAGCACAATCAAAATTGGTTCTACATGCCCATCATCAATGGTATGGGTTTTTAATTTCTTAATGTTTTTAAATCATATTAGTCTATGATTATCATTTTGTTATTCAATTAAATATGTTGAAAATCAATTGCATTCATGACTTTTCACTTTATTGATTGTTACAGATAGTAACAGAAAAAGAAGACAGTACTATCAGTGTAGAGTTTTGTAGTACTCATTTTGGTCACAATATAAATCACGGTAGATGTAATTTAACACCTGAATAAAGGGATTTTAGATTCTGAGCAAAGCAAAAAATGTATTTAATTATTGTGTTCTTATTAAAATATTATGAGTAATTGTGTGTCAAATACTGTAGCAATAATTTTAATAAATATTGCACAATTTTTGAAAAACTACTTTAAATAAAAAAAATTATATTAAATGATTTGTTACTCTTGTATTTGTTGTTATCATACCTTCTGAACACTATTAAAACTTATAATAAAACATAAAATATTAATTTATATATGTACAGTGTATACAATTAATTATTTATATGGTATTTATTAATAAAAAAATTGCATTCATAACAGTAAAGGTATTTATTTATTTTTAAACATACTTACAGATTTATAAAATATGTACTTTAATTGCTTATTTGTTTATTTACTTATTAATTTACTTTATTTATTTACATATTCGTAAAAAACTTTATTATTAAAAATACGTAAGTGTATTTTTAAAAATAAATAAATACCTAGCTTTACTGTTTTGAATGTAATTTTGTTTTTATTAATAAGTACCGTATAAATAATTAATTGTATATACTATACATATATATTAATATTTTATGATTTATTATAAGTTTTAATGGTGTTCAGAAGGTATGATAACAAAAAATACAAGAGTAACAAATCTCTTAATATAATTTTTTTATTTTATAGTAGTATGTGTTATTTTTTTATATGTAGGCACATGCCTTTTTTCTAATTTAATATAAAACAGCATATGATAAATTATATATTTATTTATCTAATAATTATAATTTAGTAAAAATAATAATAAAATACAAATTAATATACATTCATATTTATTTTACTCATATTGATTTTATTTACTTCATAATTCTAATTTATTATTTATAATATACTTAATCCACAAAAAATTTACTTTTATTTTAAGCAAATACGTATTTCGGTAACAAAGTTGCCATCATCAGCTGTCATCATCACAGTCTGTGTTTTGCACTGATGATGGCAACTTTGTTACAGAAATACGTATTTGCTTAAAATAAAAGTAAATTTTTTGTGGATTTGGGTTTTTATTTATTTAAATATATTTGTGATATAAGAAATTAATAAATTTTATTTTGGTATCAAATTTCAACTATACTTAATATATTATATAGTATACTAGGTTAAGTATCTAGTATCAAAATAATTTCATTACAATACATGTAATATATGGTGAATAATCGAATTTGATTTTATGGCAATACAACATAAAACATATAATAAAATAAATGATTTAATATATACAGAATGTTTTATGTAATAAAAAAGATATTGCAAGATTTATTTATTATAGGCACATAATGTAGTTTCTTTATATATAATATATAATAGGTATACTAATATAATTATTAATAACACAATAATGTTAATTAAATAGATTTATTTTGTTAATACTGTAAATGCTTAACATTAAATGGTGATTGAGCCAGGATGTATTTAATAACTTCTTCTATTTCGTTTAATGGAATTTTATTAAATTTTGATTGCTTCTTTACCGCATCTAAAAATGTGATTAAATTATAAGTCATATGCATATTGAAAAATATAAAACTTAAAATAAAACATTTGTTAATTCTTATCAAAAACAACTGAGCATACTGACAAGTTTGAAAATTTTTGTTTTCCTTTTTTACCAGTGAATGAAAAGTTTGAAAGAATGCTATCACTGAATAATTTTGACATAACTCTCTTTACCATTGATTTTACATTTTTTCCATCTATATATGATAATTCAACTACCTAAAATAATTTTAATATTAGTAAAGTATAATATATACCTAAAATCTCATTATATTAAGAGTAAAAACATAAATTGTTTTATTGTAATTTATATAATATAATACAATTGTACATTTAGTACAATTATTATGTATATATATATATATGTTTTATCTTTTCTTTCCGTTTTGTAACAAGACACATTTTAAACATTATTTAAATCCCACCTCCAATTTGTAAAAATTAAAATTTGTATAATAGCTATTAGCTAGTTATAAAAATAATAATACCTATTGTAGTAAAATAAAACTAAATTTTGAAATATAATTTAAAAATACCTACTTTAAAATTAGGGTATAGTTATACTTACTAATTGATCTTTAAATTTTGGTCGCCAGAAATCTTATCCTCAAGTGTAATAAGATCAATATCATTATCAATGGGAAGATTATTTGGTTCATTTCTATTAATTATTGCTGAACCATGTTCCAACATATTTTCAGTTGTTTCTAATTGTTGAATTATTATTGCTTGGTTGCTCAAAATTTGTTTCATTTCATATTTCAAAAATGTTACATTTCTTAAAATTTGATGCATATAACTAGCAGTATCTAAAAGTAAATTTACTATTTTAATATTTTTAAACATTTTTTAAAAATTAAAAATTAAATTTAAAAATTTATTATCTATAAGAAATTACCATCATTTATACTTTTATCATATTTACATAATTTTAATGAAGTGGATGCTTATTGTTCATTATTTATCATTTTACCAGCTAAAATAAATATATTTTTAAAATTAGAATAAATGATAATTTTTTATAGTTACTTTTACATACAAGTTTTTTGTTTCAATGAATTTTTCAACGCATGATCATTTGGCTCTTCGCTGAAAGACAGCTGTCTGGAAGTTTGACTTTTAAATCCTAGAAAATATAATATATTATCCCAATTATTATAAATTATATACAAATAAACATTACAATAAAAATGGGATGATGACTTTATTAGTATAGACTTCTTATTAGGAACTGTATTTGGTCATTTTTGCACTAAAATGAAATAAAAAAAATAGATTAGAATTTTAAAATAATTATTGTATTATTATTAAAATGTATATAAAACATTACTTAAATGTTTTTTTGGAGAAGGAGACCATTCCGGTAAACATTTAGAATAGGACATTTTTATCTTTTTTGGATTTTTTCAGTTCATCATTATTTTCAACATCTATAAAAAAATAAATTCTGTTTTTTTATATTACCAAATTTATAGTCTAAATTAATATGTTTTATACAAATTGCAATAATTTACCAGAGCCAAATAATGGCATAGCAGATGATGTTGACGATGAAGGCGAATTAGATCTTTCTATTACATTAATATCATCCTCACTTATTGATAAGTCTGATTTATATTTTGCTTTATCAGCCATCTTCCTTGCTTCTTCAAGAGTAGCTATATTTAATTAAACAATTTAAAATATATTTAATAATAGAATATTTAACCAAATTACAGATTTAAAATAATATTTTTACTATACCTATCCCTTTAAAAAGTTCTCTAGACCTAAGATATTTGAATACTTTATTATTTGGTATTCGTTTTGAAACAATAAATTTCATAATAAGTGCTCTATTTTTTGGCCAAGCACATAACCCATCTTTAAACCAAAATTATGGAATTTGATTCATCCTCATAAAAATGAATACCTAATTGAATAAGTAATAGTATCCATTTCTATACTAAATAGATAATATAAAGAGATATAGTTAATTGTAAATATAAAGGTTACATTTATTACTACATTTAGATTATAATATATATATATATATATATATTATATTTTATTACATATAAAGGTTTATTATATATAATACTATGTCTATAAAAAACTATACCTAATAAATATAATATAAATTAAAATATATTAAACTAAAAAACTAATTACACAATTATATATTTATATAATAATAATTTTAAAATGCATCACTAATTAGTGTGCATAACAGGAAGTGCAATGTATTGTGAATTTTGATTAATATTTAATAACATATATTTTTTAAGTTTTGTTTTGTTAATATCAACTTGTAAAAAATTGTTTGACAATTTATCTACTATTGCTATACCCAATTTAATACTATTAAGAGGTTTTTCAAAATATGGTTCAATTTTATTAAATATTTTAATAATAAATACTACATAATTTTCAGCCATACAATTTTTACATATATTAAAAACTACCAATATTTAATTTGCCATTTTTTTCAAAACCTATATAACAATCAGAAATATTTGTAATATTAATTCTTATATTATTTAAAGTAGCAATTTTAAATTGCAATCCAGTAGTATTATTTATAATAGATCCTTCATTATGTAGTTTTATTAATTTAATTTGAGAAATTTCAGAAGTTGGAATCTTTATTTCTGGTTTGCAAAATTCTTATATTTCCCCATAACGTTTCATTACCTGGTATAACGGTTTTTCATGTTTTCTAACCATTTTTTCAAGGATTCTCATATAATTCTCAAACGGAAAACATGAACATTTATCAAGATGTCCGAATTTTCTATAGTCATCTACAATATGTATATAACAAACCATGAATATTATGGGAAATAAAATGTTTCCCATAAAATTTCTCAAATTTATCTACAAAATATAATAATTTTTCAGAAAAGTTAATTAATTCAATGCTCATATTTGGAGTTAATAAAATTCTAAAACTTATGTGCAAACAAATAGTGTTTGTAACATTCATCATTAAATGGCCGGTTTCATAAAAATAGTTCTGTAAAGTACTGAACGATAATTTAAATATTGAGCAAATCAAAGAGTAGTAAACGTTTCAAACGTTTGAAACGTTAAATTGGTAGAAATTCTTCTTGAAGTCAAATCTTCAACCCTTAGATCATATATCACTATGGATATATCACTATGGATGGAGCCACCACGTATATTTCTCGTATATCAATTAGAAGCCAACTATGGGACCTTTTATATATGCGCATGCGTCACCTCGTATCTATTGTGATATTTCCACATTTTCGTCCGATAAACAATAATTATATAATATATTTCACCGCTTTTATTTGAAAATTGTATTTATCCAACTTATGTAATTTATTATTATTGAAAATGAATTAATGATAAATATATTTACCTACTATAAAAACAATTATTTTTTAATTTTTTATCAGTATACTGGGCAATGCATATTGTATTTAGCATTCTTTTAAATTCCTATCAATTATTAATTTATAAAATATTTAAATGTTATATTATTATGACATATTGTATATTTAACGCTAAATTGAAAGAGTTGATCAAAAATTATCTTTAAAAGATTGGTAAAAATGTTTATTGTACCCAACCAATAACTGTATAGTCATAAAATACATTAAGCTAAATGTATAAATTAAATAAATATTAAATAGAATGAAAATATATTATAAAGTAGTAATTTTTGAATACTTTTAGAAAAGGTATTTTACTATAGATTTATAACAATATAAATAATAATAATCAATAGTAGGTTATTTTATAATTTATTTTTAAGTCTTTACATTTTATATATATTATAACATATTAATTTTTGAATACTTTTAGAAAGGGTATTTTTACCGTAATTATAATATATAATATTAAAATAGTCTAATATAAAACATTTCAATCGTGGTTTCTTTACACATTTTAATACTTTTGAAAATTGCAATTTTCATCACTAGGGCCCGGAAGTTCATGCATTTGCATGTTTTTTCTGAGTGCATTAAAAAGTTGCTGGATGAGCGACAAATTTGAATCGCAACATAACGAGTTCAAAAATAAAATTTTAGTTTGCATATTTTCGCATATTTTGAGGTTTATAACATAAATATGCATATTTTATAATAAAATTGCATTTTACTGCATTTACTTGTGTTATTTTTTTTTGTTCTATTAATATTTCATGAAAATGTAAGATTTTTAGTATATTTTAAAATATATTTGTTGAAAAAAATGACTATAAAAACATCGATAACATATCCGTAGAAGTTATATGAATTTAATAGACATAATACTATGAAAATAATTATTATATAATATTGTTAAGAATTAAATTTAAATAGGGACCAGAAAATGTATTGCCCTGTTGATTTTTATTTTTTAATTATTTTGATCAAATTCAATAATATTTATATTAAGATTTCGGGTCGTTTTTCGAATTTATAGTTAAATACGATGATTTCTTAGACGGTAGGTAGTGAAAACGTTCCAAAGATTAAAGAATCACAGAACTATGAATAATATAAGATATATATTATAATTATAATAATAATAATATGCTCTTGTTTTGTTGTTTATAGTTAATAGTTATTAACAATAATTACAGTCATTAGTTCATTACTCATTACAGATATTTAATATCACAGAAATATAGATTATTCTTTGTTAATATTATATATTTTAATTTTATATACATCTATGTGGTTATTATACTTACACCCTCCATGATTATGACTTTATGAGTATGATCATTTTTTGTAAGAAGTAACAAATCATATATCGTGGTACATCGTATCAATCAATCAAGATTATATTAATCGTCCTTGGTAGCTACCAAAAATTGCAAACTCTATGTTCCATAATCCATCGGTAGTTCGGTACCTACTCGTTCGTTGTCGTCGACGATCCGATTTGCAAAACTCAAATTCATTTTGTCTTCGTATTTCTGATTTCTGTATTTAATGAAAAATGACCTAAACATATCGGTAGATATTTTTTGGAATACAATAATTTTTCCCAAAATTTCGATAGGACTGCAGACCCCCCCCCCATGGTTATGTTACTGGTGAATGTCAAAAATCATTGATTCTTCGGCGCAAAGAAAGATAAAATTTTTTTTTTTATATATTATATAACGTTATTCCTTCTTTATATACTTCTAGAGAAGAGCTGAGAATTTAATGCATTATGATTTTAACCTAACCATTGCACACCAAATAATAAATTCGATTTGTTTGATTAGAAGCAATTATAACTTATAAGTACATTAAATTTTATTTTGCGTAATTCACAATGATATGTGTCTTTTTTTTGTTGGTTTTATGTCTGAAGACATTTTTACTACCAGAAATAATAGGTACTCCAATTTTCATGAATGTTATATGCTTTCAATTGCAAATTCGATTTAGTTTGTACTTTATAAAGGTCATTTTTCGAATTTCTCAATATTGGCCCCATGCGACACAAAAAAAGACAAACAAATAACGAAAAAAGGACATTTTTACTTCGACAAATTTGATTTATCAGATAAATTTGTTTATAATAATTGTTCATTATAAAAGTAAATTAGTAACCATAGTGATAATATAAATATTATTGTAACTAATAAAAACCAAAATAATAATATTATTGAAAGTAATAGCAACCCCATCTATAAAAAGAAATTTCCATCGTAAATCTCATAATACTTCTTTGAACACCTCCCGGGGATGTTGGCTTTATTAATATTATACAGCTAGTTAGGCAGATTATATTTGAAAATGAAAGTTATGGGATAGAATTAGGAGTACATGGAAAAACAAGAACCATGAATATAAAAATAATATATAATATTTATTATAATAATAATATTTTAATTAGATAATTCAATTATTAATTACAAATACCTAAATCAATTTTATAAACAAGTTGGTATTCAAATTATTATGTTAATAATAATTTAACATTATAAAATATCGTAGATTTTTACAATAGTATAGTATTAATTGTAATATTTTGTAGTCGGATCATAAACACAAAAATTTAAAATAAGATTATAATTATCACATCAGGATATTTCAAAATATATATGGGCATTCCTTTATCCTTGGACATGTAGCTGAGTGGCGCAGTGGAAGCGTGCTGGGCCCATAACTCAGAGGACCGTGGATCGAAACCACGCTCAGCTAGCGATATTTTTGCTAAAATTTTTTGCCAGATACTCGTATTAAAAATATTATTTCAAATAATTAGGTATAGAAGAAAATTATATTTGAATTGAAAATAAATTTACATTGTACTTTTTATTTTTATAGTACATATCAAATTTAATTTCAAATATTTAAAATATAATTTTACTTCCTAAAAATAATATAAATTATTTTCAATATCTATATACAAAATATTCCGTCTTTTCCTAAATTCATCCAGTAATCCAGCGGATTGTTCAGCAGATTGATAGGAATTAAGGAACACATTTTTGTTAATGAGCTGGAACATATTGGTTAATAAATGTAACCACAATCAACCAAAATAATAATTCGATAAGATATATTATATCTTATCAATTATAAAAATAATATTTTGAATGTGTTTTCGCATAGTCGCATCTCGCATGAAAATATGTAATAATTTATTAATTTCGACAAATTAAGTAATGATATAAGTGCGTAATAAATAATAATGAATAATAATAATTTATTATTATTATTGTTTGGTTTAAATCACCTTAAATCAAGCAATGAAAATTTGACTAAAAAGAAAAAGATTTTGATTAAATTAATTTCAAAAAAAGCACAAATAACGAATTTTATGTGGGTAACTAGTTTATATGATGAATGGACTTTAAAAATCATTTCAGGCTCACTAGGAGTTCAGTTGAAGTATATTAATCAGTTTTTTATAATGTTGTATAATTATTGTGTAATTATTTATTATATAATTTAACATAATTTTTGTATATAAAATTAATTTCCATTTTTAATTATCGTAGATCGTAGCTATTTAAGTATTAACCTAACTGCAACGAAAAGAACAAAACAACAACAGGATGTTATTGATTTTATTTTATTTAAATCAGTGCCTTTTGGCGCGAACAATTAATTTTTATCAAATCCATCAGGTTTTAAATTCGTCCAGCCGTATAAAGACAGATTGTTGATAAAGCAATCGGATTGATTACCGCCCCTCCAGCGGATTGATCATCTGCTGTAATTAGGAACAGTAAAATCCATCGGCTGACCAATCTGCTGAATTTAGGAACACACGAATTGTCTGATCTTCATAGATATTAGATAATATTTAGATACTAAGTAACAAAATTTATATTTAGTTCAAAATAATTTTAAATATTTTTAGGTACGTAATGAAAATAATAATAACCCAATATTACCGATATTACCGATATTATACTACTCCTTAAAACTCGTATAGTCGTATATATCCTATTTCCTATATAAAATAAAAATAAATTAGAGTTGATACTCTTGCCGCATGGATATAGGTGTGCAAATCATAGTATTTAATTCTAATTAGAATTTGAATGCAATGATAAACCATTGCATTCGAAAAAACGTATAGATAATGTATGTATTGCCGTTTTTTCGTCGTGTTTCGTTGTTTTTTCTAACGCATAGGGTCAATTTTGAAATATTCGAAAAATTACTTAAATAAAATACCAAATACATCCACTTTCCTACCGGAAACATATGCTGTTCGTGAAAATCGGAGCATTATTTAGGGCCAAATATCCAAACTTAGGCCGGCCGCACACCAAAAGAGTAAAAATGCGTTAAGCAGCGTTAGTCAGCCTAACACAGTTTTGTTAAAAATAGAACATGGGAAATTGCGTTGCATACACACACTGATAAAACATAGTCAAAACAAAACGTTTTTGCTTTAAACACAATTAGTCATGACTATTACCGTCTAAAGTGTCTCCATTTTTCATCAGTCCACTAAGACAAGAATGAAAAATTGTTAATATAAAATACATATAAAATACAATTTTATAAAATATTTAAATTTAAATAATTATATATAAATTGTATTGTAATTTTAAAATACAATGGCTTGTGATAGTGAACTATTGGTAAGTCTAGTGGAAAAAAGACCATCAATATTTGTAAAATGAAGTCAAACGTATCAATATTAACACGTGTGTAATTTTTAAATTTACTTTCATCAGCACGTAATTCACATAATAATGAAAATATCACATTATGAGTTATACGTTTCTGATTTAATGGATGAACCCATAATTTTTTTTCTATTTTTTCTCTAACTCTTGTAGAGTGTACCACAAACAAACTGCAACCTCTTAAAACCGAACAAATACACGAATTTGAAGCTGCATCTAGCTGGATTCAACTTTGTCCAAAGGCAACTTAATAACTCCTTCAAATGAGCTAATATTGGCAGAAAAGTATATGGAAGCTGAATTTGAAAAACTACATGGCAAAGAAATAAATAAAAATAAATATATAATGGAAAAACTATTAAATATAGTAAAACAAAAATTTAACTTACCCGATGAAGTTATAAAATGCCTGGTTCGGACAAAACATTTATTCGGTTCAATTTATTAAATAGAAAAATTAATGATCAATTTAAAATGGCAAAAAATACCTATAAAAAATTTATTACATAACTTTTATTTTCATATTTTTAGATTCTGAGCGAAGCGAAGAATGTATTGGTTTTACAATGAAGTGTGATTATTATTTTTTTTTTTTTTTTTATGTCTGTGTACAAAAATACTACCCGAAATAATGCTTCGATTTTCACGAATAGGGTATGTTTCCGGTAGCAAAGTGGATGTAGTTGGTACTTTACTTAGGTCATTTTTTGAATTTCTCAAAATTGACGCTATGCGGTAGAAAAAACGGCGAAAAAATGACGAAAAAACTGCATTTTTCGCGAAAAATGAAATTTCGACGAATTCGATTTCTATATTTCACGATAACTCAGGCAATTTTTAAGATAGAGACCTGAAATTTTTTTTGGATGTTCACATAGCTACTATATATATGTGGTATAATTTTGGAACCGTTATATTGATTTTTCTCCAAAATATAGGACTTTGAATATTTCGTAAAATTCACGTTTTTACGTATATAATGTGTGATAAAATTGTCAATTTTGGGTATTATAAGTACGTATAATGAAAATTTTATTGTTAACCAATTATATTTAATTAAATTAAACATTTTTTCTTTAATTTGTATACATTTCTATTCATATTTTTTATGTACTGCTATCTAGCGTAAAAATATATTTGATGTTTGTAATGATATTATATTATATTCTACTCCTTAAAATTATTTCGATGCTACCACACATACACCATTTCTTATAAAATTTTTGACAGCTAACTTCACGCACGTATATTTTTCTATATTGTACTCTATACTATGATTTGACATTCTAAGACGTACTTAGCAAAGTTAGATTTAGGAGAAGATTATTGTAAATTTTACTTCTAAAATATCTTCTTTGTATCAAATTTTGAAACTTCTACTACTTTTACTAGTTTTCCCAATATAAAATGTATTGCAACTATAAGAAAGTTTATAAATTCCATAAATTAGGTATCATTATTGATAGAATTTTTATGTTATATAATTTATTGTATATATTGAATATTATTATTATTATTAGATAGTATATTAATAGAATTATGTAATTTTTCTTTAATTTTCTTGATCAAGTTTATATCTAAATTGTTTTTAATTCCTATGTTTATATATTATTATTAATTTTTTTTTTAATTTTAAACTCTGAGCATAGCGAAGAATGTATTGATTCTACAATAATGTTTTTTTATGTAAGTTTCTGTTCGGAAATTAGTTCTAGTTGGTACTTTATAGAGGTGATTTTTATTTTATTTAGATAGAAAAAAGAGTTGAATTTTGGGTTTTTGAGTAATAATCTTTCTGATTTCAAATTTATTCTGTTTAGTACCTACATTAAAAAAGTATTTTTTTGTTTCTATGAATAATAATTTTAATAATTAGATATAATATTTTTTATAATAATTTCAATTTTTTTTAGATTAATGACTTAATATTCGATTATTTTGTTGAAGAAATGAGACCACTCATAACTTGTCAAAAACCTGCATTTAGAAGAATGGTAATGAGCCTTGGAGGCATAACAGATACAGCGCTAATTCCTAATACAAAATTTATGAGTAAAAAATTGTTATTACAGTATAAATCATATGTATCAATGTTAACAGATTTAATATCAAAAGTACCATTTATTTGTACAACAGCTGACATTTGGTCTTGCAATAATAAAAGTTATTTAGGTATGACAGGCCACTTTATTGATGAACATACTTATAAAAGATATTCATATGTTTTGGGTTGTAGGCGTATAATTGGCAGTCATACTTATTTTAATATAGCACAAGTTATAAATGAAATTACTAAAACTTTTAAAATTAACAATTCTAAAATATCCCATACAGTGACTGATAACGCCACAAATTTTGGAAAAGCATTCCAGACTTTTTCTGTTCCAAAACTTCCAAAACCGAATAAAAATGAGTTGAACGTATCAGATTCTTATAATAATTGGTTTAATAGTAGTGATGATGAATCAGATATTGAAAACTGTGATACCAACATGAGGTTGATGATGATATGGGTATTGAAATTGTTGACTTATCAACATTATTTCCAAATTCCAATAATATACATTACAATGATGACGATGATATTTCTTTGCCTGAACATCTAACTTGTTCTGCTCATACTTTAAGTTTAATTGCCACTAGTGATGTGGCAAAAATTTCAGACCCATCCTATAACAAAATTTCAAAGGCTGTGTTTGATAAACTAAATATATTTTGGAGTCTCTTATCTCGAAGTTCAGTTGCTTCTGATAAAGTTTATGATTTATGTAAGTGTAAGTTCCTTGTACCTATTATTAGCAGATGGAATTCAATGTATTTTTCAGTAAAAAAAGTGCTAGCTAATAAAGATAAACTATTAGTTGTATTTGATGAACTAAAATTAAATAAACTAAAAATGTCTGAGTGGGTTTTTCTGGAAGAATATTGTGTAGTGATGGGGAACCATTGGCCACATCCCTAGATCTATTACAAGGTGAAAAATCTTGCTTTTTAGGCTATGTTGCCCCTACCATCATTGCTTTGAGATTAAAACTAATTAAATCTACTCATTTATTGTATTGTAAACCATTAACTTTTTCAATTTTAAAAACAGATTTGTAGCTATGTGTAAACAGTTATTTATAACTGAATGTAATTTACTGAACTTCAATGAAAATAATTCTGATGATAATGATTCTGACGATGATCAAAATGACCATGAATTTTTTCAAATTTTTAGTGGAAACAGTTCTCCTGAAAAACGTACTCCCAACCAACGATCAAGTAATAAAATAAACAATAGTATTAAAAATACATATTTGGCTAGTGTGCAAGCACTTTCATATCTTGACACAAAAAAAAAAGAATTACATATTTTGGATACATTACCAATTGTTAAAAAGGTTTTTTTAAGTTTAACACAACTCTTCCATCGTCCGCCCCAGTTGAGAGATTGTTTAGCGCTAGTTCACAAATTTTAGTCCCAAGGAGAAATAGGCTTAATGACAAAACTTTTGAAATGTTGTTATGTTGTCGATGTTTGAATTTAAATAAATATGTTAAATAAATATGTTTTTTCATTACCATGTATATATTATGCTTTTTTTTATGCATATGTTTAAATTTGGTAACTAAATAAAAATTCCAAAATTGTAAACATTTTTTTATATAAAGAAGTATATTAAGTTGTATTTTGTATTATTATATATTATCTATATCCTAACTATTTCATAAGATTATGTAGTTTTATAAGATGATATTATATTGATTGTTTGAAAATGTTTGAAAAATATGTACCTATTAAAATTTAATATTTTAATAAAATAAATTTATATTATTATAATAATAATAAATATTATTATAATATTTACATATTTTATGTGCCTATGTACTATTATACACATAATTTTTAACATATTAAAAATATTAGTAAAAAATTTTTTGAAATTTAAAATTATCTTATTTTTTTTTTATCTAGATAAAAATGAGTTATCTTTTATCTTTACCTAGATAAATCCTTCTGGTTCATCTTTTATCTTTATCTAGATGATTTTTTTCATGTTATCTTTTATCTTTAGATAAATTTTTAGTTATCTAATCCCAACACTGGGTGTGGTTTACTTGGCGGTAAATTGTTGGGACAATATTTTTATGACGGGACACTGAATTGTATAAAATATCATAATTTCTTAATAAATGAGCTGCCAATGATGTTAGATGATATTCAATTATTTATAAATATAATTTCCCAACAAGATGGTGTTCCAGCTCATAATGCAATTGCAGTTCGAATTTATTTAAATGAAATTTTTGAAAATCGATGTGTAGGAACACATGGATCAATAGAGTGGCCACCACAATCATATGATCTTACACCGTTAGATTTTTTTATGGGGACACTTGAAAACTATAGTATATGACCCACCTATTAATCTTCAAAATTAAAAAAAAAAGCTAGAGAAGGGATACAGGTGTGCAATCATAGTGTTTAATTTAAATTATAATTTGAATGCAATGGCAAACCATTTTATTCAAAAAAACGATTTTGAGCGAAGTTCAATCATATAATGCCGTTTTTTCATCATTTTTTTCCTAACATTTTCGATTAACTAAAGATATCAAATTTAAACAGCTATAAAAAAATTGAGACTAGGGATTTTTATGTAAATTTTTCATACCTTCATGCCAAAAATTATGAGAATTTTACGAAATATTCAACGTCCTATATTTTGTGGAAAAATTAAAGTAACGTTTCCAAAATTTTACCACATATATATATATAACTTATGCGAATACCCAATTAATTAAATCAATTAATTTAATATCCCTAACTTCAAAATTGCCTGAGTAATCGTAAAATATTGAAACCGAAGTCGTCGAAATTTCAGTTTTCGTGAAAAATACCGTTTTTTCGTAATTTTTTTTCATTTTGACCTATAGCTAATTCTAGATAATTTGAAAAACACTATTATGTATATATTACTGAATGGTTCGTTTATTCATGATTATAGAGTTAACCTCGTTTAATCCGTATAGTCGTCTTAATCTCGTAGTCGTTACATTTGGTCTACGTCCAAAGTAAAAATTATCTTGAAACCTTGCACTAAATCGTTATCAAAAATTTCTGATAATCTTCCATCCGGAGTACCGGTAATAGTTATATTCAGGTGTATCAAACACCTGTAAACATTCTCTTCTTATTTTGTCTTCCAAATAATAAAGAATTAGAAACACACACTTATAAAACGTTAAGGTAAAATAAAACAATAATTTATATAAATAAATTTATTAATCTTTAAATATATTAAAAAAAAACACAAAAACAAATCACTAACATATAACGCAAATACAAATCAAACGGGAGGAGACTAAAGACTAGACAACGTCTTCGTGTGTCTTCTCCGTTTCCTTGTTCTTTTTCAAAACCCTATATTTAAATCATTTTAACACTAGGACACCACAAAACTGATGTCATCACAAATTCTTAAATTCTAAATAACATTATTTTTTTTTCTTTAATCTAGGTTAAATATACATAAAACCCTTATATAGCATTAATAATGAAATAATTAAAAATTGCTACCTAATCTAAAAATTGTTTATATTATTATACTAATACTACAATATTGTGAATATGCATAAGGTGTACAATTATGTTTTAATTCCAAATCGATCAAATTTATATTGGACATTTTCCACGAGGAAAGCATTCAAAGGAAATACGGGTTCGTTTGAAATCACAACATAAGAGACTTTCTAACATATTGTATACGAGTATATTTTTTATTTTTTTATAATTAGGTATCGAAATAATTAGTTAACGAATTACATTTTGTAATTACTTTTTCAAACATTTGACACTTTTTTTCGGAATTGTCTAATGACTTATTTTCCTTTATGCGGGCAGTCAAACTTTCACAGTCTGACCTCAGCTCGTCCAGAAGTTTATAATCAAGTTGGCTATTGGTTCCGTCGTTGGAACACTGACCGTTGAAAACCGACATCGTGTTTTGTTTGTACTGTAAATTCTCTAATTGCAGATTCAAATCGGAAACGTTTTCGCACTCTGCTTCATACAAAATTTTCATTTCGCGCAGTTTGTTTTCCATATCGTCGATTACGCAGTTCTTACACGTTAAATCGTTTTCCAATTTCTTCCTGTCTTCCTCGATGCATTCTATATTTTCGGTCAACGTCCTACACTTGTCATCGCTGTTTTTAATAACCGCCTCTAATTTGTACTGCAGTTCATCGATATGAAATCTTAAATTTTCATTTGTTTTTTCTAAGCTTTTCAGTTCTACCGTATGCCTATCGATTCTCGTTTGTAGTTCGTTCATTTCGTTCTGCACGTTTATTTTTTCCTGTTCCAATTTACAGTTAAAATCCTTCCTTTCAATTTCATCATTTTCCATCGTCTTTTTTAGAGTTTTGTTTTTATTCTCACATTGTTTCAACACCTCCGTCAGTCTGTTTTTTTCGCTCTTCTCCGTGCACAGCTCGTTGGACAGTTCATTGTTCTTTTTCTTTAATGCACCCAACTGATCTTTAAGTTTTGCATTAGTGTCTTTCAGACAACAGATTTCCGATTTAGTATCTTCAATTTTTAGTGACATTTCATATCGAACAGACTCTGTTTTCGATTTCAAATTGAAATTTTCCTCTTTTTTTTGTTTAAGTTCCTCAGTTTTTTCTTGCAGTTCGTTTGAAGTTTTACTCAGATCTTTTAGACTTTTATCCAACATACTTTTTTCGTACTGATTGTATTCTTTTAAACGTTCAATTTCTTCTTTTTTATCGTTTAAACACAAATATAATTTATTGTTCAACGATTCTAAATTTTCGTTTTTTATGTCGTGTTCCTTTAAATTACATTCAAGAGTTTTACACTTTCCATTTAAATCGTCAATCTCGAAACACTTCTTAATATTTTTATTTTCGTTCAGTTCTGTTATTTTTTTTTGATACTTATTCCACAATTCGTCATAGTTTTCATTCAGCTTACAAGTTAGTTTTTTGTGTTTTCTAATTGTATTCTCTATATAATCCACTGCATAGTTCAATTGCCTTTGAAGTTCTTCTTTTTTCAAAATTGTGTCGCTTAATTTACATTGTACGGACTCTATACTTTTAATGCAACCTTGTATATTATTATTATTATTATTATTATCAACATCTTCGGTACCATTATAACAATTATTTTTGATCTGAAACATAAATATTAATCGTAAAATTATGCCCAATGATTTCACTCATGAACGAAATCATACTGTTTGTGATTGACTTACGTAATTTAAATTTGACATGATTTAAAATATTTTCGGTTAAACAAAAAAGTTTATAAATATTAATAAAAAAAAAAATTGTAAAACTATTTATAATTTGTTTATTTTATAATTATAGTTGATATAGTAATATTACGAAACGTACAATATTTTATGATATAATATATATGTATATATATATATATTTATACAGATTATATATTGTTTTAAGATTCCCTGAGCAAAGCCAAAGATTTTATACAAAGATGCGTGTTTCTGATTTTGAGCGAAGCGAAAAATGTATTGGTTTAACAATGATGTGACTTTTTTTTCTTTTTTTTTTTTTTATAATTAGAAGACACTTTTACTATCCGGAAAATAGTATATTTATATATACTATATATATATATATATTTATATATTACTTAACATTATTTCAAAATATTATAAAAATCCCTAGTCTCAATTTATTTAAAATAGGTATAAAGGTATAAGGTATAATACCTGTTTAAAGTTGTTATTTTTAGTTTAAATGAAAATATGAAAAAAATGACGAAAAAACTGCATTCACAAAAAATATGGGAGACGTGTGGTGAAGTCGACGGTAACATTTCAGAAAGCTACCTTGGTGTGAAGCACCGTAGTCAGGCATCGACCAGCGTTTTTTTTTTTTTATGTCTGAAGTCATCATATTAAAATTTTAGAAAAATCCATAGTTTCAATTTTTTTATAGCTGTTTAAAGTTGTACTCGGACATCTTGTATTTAACAATAAACAGAGCATTATCCAATTTTCAGTATACCTTCGAATTTTTTAATTTTTTATCTTACCAGCAATTAAGGATTTTATAACCTATGCCATGGATCAATTTGTATTAAATAATTTGAAAGACTTAATATCTCCGAAAATATTATTCAAATATTTATTGGTAAGTATCTTTGAATTAAATATAGATAATATAAACTATAGCTTAAAGAAGTTAGGTATAACACTATAACGTAATCTTTAAGATCGCTCCACACTTATGCTTGTTTTGTATTTTGTAATTCACGTTTTATAATGTTTTGTGATTTTTTCGTCTAGTTAAACTTTCTGTTATTTAGTTCACGTAATGTATAATATATTTTTTCTATCTTTATTTAAAATAAAAATGAATACCTAGTGATAATTAAAATGAAGTATCAATTGCAACTTTGCAAATGCTAAGTACAATTTGTGTACTTTTATTTATTATCTAATTTCATTTAAACAGGTATTCGAATTACCTACCAAAAACATTATACAATTTAGTATTTATGAAAACATGTGAAACATGAAACTATTCGAAATGACACGAAATAGTATGAAATAATTTGTTCGTATCCTTTGACTTGTCGATTTACCATCTCGGCCGCTTAACAGTTTTCGTGAAAAAGACATACATTATACACATTATTTATGAAACTAAATTAAATGGGAATCACGCATAGTGTTTAGCGGTTTAAACAGCCTACAGTCATAGACGCGTAGTTATAACTTTGTCTTTTTGTCTTTAATAAATAATCTTGGTATAAAATAGGTATAATATAGGTATATTAGGTACTTCATTTACCTATAGAGTAAATTTTTTATAATAATATTTAGGTATCATGCAACTTACTTTAACTTTATATTGTAACAAATTAATTAAAAAATAAATATATTATAATTTGGTATAGGCATAGGTATAGGTAATTTAAATTTAAAACAAATTTTCTACTAAAAATATAATTTTTTGATAAGATCAAGGAATAGATGAAGAAGCTTTTCTCTGTTTAAGTGAGTCAATGGTTAAAGAGATATGCCCTCCTATTGGATATCGGGCTAAAATACTTAAAAGAATTAATGAATTGAAGTCCAAATCATCTAATAATGTGCAGGTACATCATAGTTGTTTTTCTATCTATAAAATAAATTCTGTTAAAAAAATCTATAATATAGAAAAAAATATATTTCACTGTTTTGAGAAACAATTGTAGGATACATGGTTTCCATTTTACATTAAAACTATATAATTTTTAATTTTTTAAAATTAAAATAAAGATTTTTAATTTTTTATAGATCACTCCTAGTGCTTCTTTGAACACTTCTAATTTCAATATTTTTACTGACGGAAATTTGAATGAAGTAAATAATTTATTGAACCTACAGGGAAATAAAATGCTGAAATAAGTATGCTTTAGACTATTTTATTATAATTATTATGTATCATGTATATTATATATAAATGTTATATTATGTATCATGTATGTAAGTATATAAATATATATTATATTATAATAATTAATAATCGTAATGTGTTTTTTTGTTAATTCATAAATAATGTACCTAATATATATATATATGAATAAACCTATCCTAGTTTCTTATGTAACAATTTAAAAATGGTTACGTCAAATATAAAAAAATTGTTACCATTACCATATAATACTATACATTGTCCATAATAATTAGGTTAGCATAACCATAATTTTTGGTTAATGGGAATTCCAACCATATTATTAGGTTAAATTTCCAACAAAATTAGTTTAGTACCATTAACTATGTTAAACGGTAATCCCTATACCTACCTTCGATTTCGGTTAAGGTAACCATTTAAATGGTATCTACAACTATATATTTTTTTCCGTGTGATATATATATATATATATAAAAATAACCATACCTACAAATAGAGTTAAGCTTTTTAATTTTAATTTGAACTATTATAAATACATACAAATATTTATTTTTTTATCAAGTTAAAATTTACAATGTTTTACATTTTAAAATTGTTTGCAGAAAAATTGTGCCTTCTATCACTCAATATGTCATTTAATTTGGAAAATGTTCGTTCTACTTCAACATAAGTGATAGGGCTCATTTTGTAGCAAGCGACGATTGCAGGCTGTTGTTCAACATTTATATGTTTCGTACCATTTATGCAGGAGTTGTATTTTTGTATGAGAGCGTAACCTATGTTTTTTTCCACAACGGAGTTAAATTTGTGAGCCATAATTTGTCCTTTCTCGTTATTTATTTTTTTAAGACTTTCTCCTATAGTTTCAAATATTTCAATTTGTTTATTGAGGGATAAATTTCGGGTTTCGAACTGGGTAAAAGCCTGGAGAAAAGTTGACAAATGTGATTTTATGAAAGTCTTGTGATCACAGGCTCCGGTGGTAGTTCACTTTTCATAATATTTTTATATAACTGTACTCGGTGCGGTGATATAAGCAATATTTTCTTCTCATTATTTACCAGCTTGTTTACTTCTGGAAAAATTTCGCGGACTTTTTCTAATACTCTATTTAACCCGTGGGCTACACAGGTTACATGGATCATGTTTGGGTAGAATGTTTTCAAAGATTGTCCAGTATTTATCATATAAGGTGCTGCGTCTGTTACAAGGAGAAGCACTTTATACTGATACTTTGAATTTTCTCGATTCAAGAAACAATCAAACACAAAGTCAGACAGAAATACGGAATATTAAAGTGCTTATGGCCGGGAATTCCAATTTATTATCTAACTAGTAGTTGCTGTCATTTATTTTTACTACGAAACACTAATAAATTGATGTTATTCTAAGAATATTAGCAACTTGTATTCACTTTTTCCTTTTGTATAGTTGAAAACTGAAATAAACAAATATTTACGTACATACCTGTATTTAAGTAATATAATTTTATATACCTACCTATATACATATATGTTATCGGGCCAAAAATACTGGCCGCCGTCAAATCTGTACCGCCGACACTGTCGCCTAGCCTATTTGTATTCGCGAAAGAGTAGCGCTCTCTTAGTAGCCCTAGTATAGCAAATACTATAAATGACAATACGCGACACTCAATGATAAGAATGCGAGACATGGCCCCTAAAAAATATGGTGGTTGTATATCCCATATTATATCAAGGCGTCAAGTGTAAAATTATTTTTATTTGTTACCAATGAGGCAATGACTATTAATAGTTTATTACTTATTTTACTAATATTACTAATTATGATACTAATAAATAGAATTGTATAGGTAAATAATAGATACAAATAAAATAAAGTTTTCTATTGTATTTGCTATATTTGTTGATACCTAAGTTGATTCTATATAAAGGGTTGTAATCGAGTTGTAATTATTTGTTTATTTTCTGAAATACCTATACTTTCCATAAATAGAAATATTGATAATACTTTTATAAAAATAAAAGAATATGAAGGTTGTAGCTTACTATATCCTAAAGAATCAACAATAATTTATGTTGAAAAAGTTATTTGTTTGTTTAATAATAATATTGATAATTTATTGTCAAAAGACAAATGTAACATTAAAAGTAAAATGATAGATTTAAATTTAATTAATATATACATAAATAAAAGTCTTAATATTTGTTTAAATTGTAAATGCTCATTTGTTAATAAAATTTAAATGTAACTATTAATTCGTATATAAAAAAACAAAATAATAATTTTCAAACATTTGTTAAGAATAAAAAATTAAAAAAAATTATGCATTATAATAGAGTAGGTACTCATACAGTCTTACCACAAAATAATATCATTTATTCTGTGGTCATACTATAACTTGTATATAACAAAATAATTAGGTATTATAATACTTGTGTATACTTACTTTGTATTTTATAATTTAAAGGAAATATTAAATATTATTTATTTTAATAAATTTGAAAATATTATTAGGGTAAATTAATTATTAACTTTAATTTAAATTTATGTAATATACAATATACTGCTATCTGTTTAACAAATAACAAAAATAAAATACTTATTTATTATATTTTATACATTTATTACTTATTATTTACCTATTGTTTATCAGATTAGTGTTCGCACACGCGTTCCGTGTACGTAGGCAACCACTAGGTTTTTGAGGGGCGAGAGATAATGTCTCGCATATTGTCATTTATAGTATTTGAGTATAGTTAAAAGTGCAGAATATGCAATTTCATGCAACGAAAATCAAAATCGTGCAATTTAGAATAAAAAATGCAAAACGTGCAATTTCGTGCAAAAGAAAACTACGTTTCAGGCGCGCACTCAGGATTTTTGTTTGGGGGGTGCTTAAAATTTTTCGTAAATAATAACTTTGTACGTTTAACGTTATATTAATTTTTATTTAAGTTATTTTACATCTAAATTAAATTATAAGAAAAATTACAAATTTAGTCCATAAATTTAAGTCGTCTGTATCTTTTTGCAGAAATAACAGATAATACTTCAGATTCGTTAATTGGTATTTCTCGATTGCGAGCCCATTTAAACGTGATTGTCCAGTTGTGTTTCTGAGGTAAGTTTTGATTCGTCGTAGTGTGGAAAACGATCTCTCAGCTGTACTTGTACTCACTGGTAACATTGCAAAAATCTTTAAAAGTATAAATACAGATCCATATATTTTAAAGTCACATATATTTAATGCATCAATTGCGTTTAATGCAATGTATAAGAACAGTTTTTGAATTTTTCATACCACAGTTCAAATTCGGCTTTTGCGACAGAAAAACTATTTATTAACATATCATTCTCATAAATTTCATAAAGATGTTTAAAACTTGATATTTGTTCAACTGTCGGATTATTATTAGTTGGAAGAAGACATTTAAAACTTCTAAGTAAAGTTTTATGTTTTTAAAAACGATCAGAAAGACTATTAGGAATGAATCAATCCATGGAATAAAAATTTAACGTCTATAGTATTCGTCAATATTTTCTGCTAGAGTTAGTTTGATGTTTTGTTAGTCTGGGTAAAGACATAGTGAAGTCTAAATTAGTCGCCACATTTTATGCTTCTATAAATAATTTAGCAAATTCATTGTCAGCATTAGTTCTTAATTGGCGCAAAATAGATACTACACTTTCTACTTGATTAACTGCAGTAGTAATATCTATATCTGTTGTTTGTAATATTTTGCTTATTGGTAAAGTATAAGATAATAATTTTTCTGAATAAAGTAATGAAATAATAAATGTAGATTGACGAATACCATTTAAAAGTAAAAATGCACCTGATGACGAATCTCTACAATCCCACAATTGAATTTCCTCCAATGCTGTTACAACAGGAAATAAAAGTTGATAAAATACTATAATAGTATCATGGCGTTCGACCCATCTAGTTGGACATAATTGTAGAAGTTTTGTAAACCTTACTTTCACAGCAATATCAGCTCTTCTTTTTATAAAATATATTTATACATAGATATAAATTTGGTATTTATCATTCTACCATATGGATAATTTAAACTGGATATAAATTACGCGGTTTTCAATAAAAAAAAAAATATATATATTTGAGATTAAGTGGTTTTAAAGAAATATTTTATTCTGATAAAGTCGCGTATACTTTATTCATTAATCCGTTGCATGTAAAAGTTCATAATTTACAAAATATACTGTTCAGAATGGACACATATTTTAATTACAAAACGCGTGTGACTGTATAAATGATGTATATATAACTATTAACTTATATAATAATGTAAATAAATAAATAATATAATAAACTTTTGGAATTTGAATATTTCTGGCTAATATATAGTAAATACTTAATAATTAAAATAATAGCCAAGCAATATGAATAAATATTATATAAATTAATATAACAATACATAAACAGTGAATCTATTTAACGATTATTTTTCTCGTGGAAAACAAATTAACTAGATATATTATTATTAATACGTGTGTATATTAAATACGATATAACCGGTTAATATTACTTTTCTCTTACTTATTACATTATATACTCTTAAACAATGTTACAATTTCGTTCTTTATTATTATTTTTGATCTTATCCATTGCTTTCGAGCCGAGTTGCTGCGCTCCATTTTGCTACTTTGGTAATGACGACATATCTGCTTGTTTGGCTGAATCACTTCTTCATCTCAACGGCAACAAAAAGATAGCTGCCGATTTACTCGGAAGGTAAACTTTCCAATATTACTTTACCTATAAATACATTTTTGATAAATTAAAAATATTTTCAATTCATGTACCTATATAATATATTATGTTCGACGTTATCATCCCAATGATACCTAATTTTAACCAATATTAACCTATAACTTTTATATTTCATTAATTTAACTCAAGTTTTAGTTCTACGTAAATCTTTAGAGTTTTAAGGTATAAAGTTTATTTGAAATCTATAATATATAAAAAATTATGCGATAATATAATTAAACAAACACGATTATATATAATATATCATAATAACATTTATTTGTTTTTATAGCTATGTGGTGATGATTTTATACTTAAGAATCAACGAATACGTTAGTGGAAATGGCGAATCGAACGATGACAACCTTAAAGTGCCAATCGATACACGACCGATTTCACTTTCCAAAGGAAAATCCGCGATAGTGGAAATATATCGTACTCGAATTCAGCGTGCCGTCAGACAATTATACGGATCTGAGTGAGGGAATTTAATATATTAACTTAATTTATAAATATGATACAATCGAGTGTAGCGTATAGAAAGTTATTTTAGGAGCGGGTACGTATATACTTATATTTATGTAAAAATTTTTAATATTTAGTTCGAGTACGGAATTAAAGTTGGCGAGTTCAACGCGGACTGCGGATAATCGACTCGACGAAAAAATAAGTCATTCATCGTGAAAAAAAATCAACAAAAAAACGAAAGTCCTGCACCTTGAAAAAGCATCAAAGTAACAAATACAGGTAGTTACATCTGGTCGTTTAATGGCATAAGCACAACGGAACATATTGAAAAGCTCGAATGGAATTCGAGTGAACCACTGTCGTCGATCTTGTCAGATTGTCAGCAATGATACAGACAATCAAAACAATTATTATTAAAATTTAGAATAGAATAAGAACACTCCGGACACTATAACTTCATTATTATAAATAGTTCACGATAACATTTCTATCTTTTTGTTGCCGTCGAGATGAAGAAGTGATTCAGCCAAACAAGCAGATATGTCGTCATTACCAAAGTAGCAAAATAGAGCGCAGCAATACGGCTCGAAAGCAATGGTTAACATCAAAAAAACTAATAAACAATGAAATTCTAACATCGTTGAAAAGTATACCAAGTATACGACGCATACGGTATACGATCAAGTGTAACTACATATAAACATGCTATAAGACTATTATTATTCCATGTAAACTTTGATTATTCATTGTCATATATGAGTACCTAACCTATATTATGCGCGATGGACGTCATCGCCACCACTGGAAACTCGTCCAGCGAGATTATTTTTCGGACACACAACAATCGTATATTACAAATGTATGGTTAGGTTACCTAACCTAACCTAAATTTAGCTAATAAATATGAATATAATATCTTTTAATTCATAGAAAAGAGATAAGAATTATGGCGGTCTTAAATTGTGAAGGGTGCCTATACTACAATAGAAAGATTAATACTAATGTATGGTTAAATTTACTGTTTTTTTTTTGGAACTAAAAATTTTTAATAAAACTTTTAAAATGGTCAAAACATGTTGTGTTCCTTACTGTGATCAGTATAAAGGTTTATTTGGTGTCCCAAAAGATATATATTTAAAAATATTATGGGAAAAATCTTTAAATTTAAAACTAAAATCCTTTTCAAAGGTTTGTGAGAACCATTTTGATAAAAATGACATAAAAACATGGGAGTCTGGTAAAGGATTCAGCAAGTATACGGTACTGTATTATTACAATATTTTTCAAAATCATAATTTCATTTTAGAAAATGAATAGTATTTTATTTTTATAAAATAATATTTAAAACAATGTTTTGATTTATTTAAAGCTAAACAACATCAATATAAAAACTTTATTTTAAATAAATATAAAATATATTAAATTTGTTTAATTTGTAAAAGTACCAAAACTTAAACCTGAAGCTATTATGTCGATAAGCAACCTATGTATCTTAAAACGTGTTCTACAGCACCGAATCAATTCATTCGGTTCATCCATAAGGATCGATTCAGTGAACCGATTCATTCGTGAATTACACATCACTAATGTCCGGTGTTCAGACGATACGCATTAGTTTTGTATTACCGTATTTATTAATGTGTATGTTAATCTGATAAATGATAATTATTTTAATATCAATATTTATTTTCATTATTAAATACCGACAATACATTTTTTACGACATTTTTCGTTTAACTACTACTTATACTATATGTTAGTATATATTATATAAATATTATAATTTATAATAATGGAAAATACATTAACTACCGTTACGCTGAAGGATGGATATCCTCTCGATAAATTCGAAAAATGACCTGAATAAAGTACCATCTACATCCACTTTGCTACCGGAAACATACCCTGTTCGTGCAAATCGGAGCATTATTTCGGGTCGTAATTTTGTTTTCATACATAAAAAAAAAAATCACACATCATTGTAAAACCAATACATTCTTCGCTTCGCTCAGGATCTAAAATGTTTAAAGATGGTTAAAATTACGTGTCGCGCGAGACTATATTCCAATTTTTATCAAGGGCAATAATACAATTAAGTACAGTCTAAATCAACCAGTGTAAACCCAGCAAAAGGTATAAATAAAAACATGAATAATAATTAAAAAATATAATAAGATATATTATATTATTTTAAATAGGTAATAAAATTAAATGAACTTACCTGTTGAACTGCGTCGAATATAAATGAAACGATGAAAACAAATAATTATGAAATAACTATACTGAATTACTAAAATAACATTGTACTCCAAAATATATATGAATAATTATTATAATATACCTAAATGAAAACAGATGTTGGTATCCGTTTTATTATAATAACAATAAGTATTTAACCCATATAATAGCTGGTTCATTTTAATATAGGTATATAATATTAAACAGAAATATTTATTTATTTATTTGATACAACTGTTTTATATTCAATTATTAAAAATTATGCAATTTATATTTTATATTTAATTATATTCAATAATTATAATTTAAATATCTGAATGTTTATTACCTATTTTATTCTTATAACATACGTAGGGGAGAATGGGGGAATACCAGTCAGCGGGTAATACCGGTCACTA
>JAIUCT010000062.1:73410-91102 GCA_021307375.1 Tetraneura akinire
TGTCTTTTTAATGTCATAGTTATGTTATACGAGTATATCTATTAAAAGAGGTAAAAGAGAAAAAAGTAATTTCCAATGACTTTGGAATATTAGAGTTATATTATTAATAATTAATAAATAATATTTATTGAAGTCATAAACAAAATGGTTAATTCTATTTATATTAACAAAAATATATATTACACAATACTTTATGTCTGTAAAATTACACCTAGTATCTACCTAGTGAAAAAAGTTTTAATTTGATAAAATTGGAAATTTTAGGCATTTAGGTCTGAAAATTTTACAGAAGTATACTTACATATTACTTAATATCATATAAAAATATTAGAAAAATCCCAAGCCTCAATTTTTTTTTTATAGGTAGTTAAAATTGAAATTTCAGTGAAATCAATATTTAAAGTATTTATATGGATTTTTCTTATTTTTATGTATAAAGACATTTTTTCGGCTAGAAATAATGTTCCAATATTTACGAATAGTATAGGATTTCAATAGAAAATTGGATGTAGTTGGTACTTTATTTAGGTCATTTTTGGAATTTTTCAATATTGACCTTATGCGGTAGAAAAAACGACCAAAAAAACAGCATTTTTTATAAAACTGAAATTTCCTCAAATTCGATTTCAATATTTGACGATAACTCGATCAATTTTGATGTAAGAGACTAGAAAATTGTGTAGGGTGTTCTTTTTTGTACTTTATGTGTACCTATATGGTTCCTATATGTGCGATAAAATTTTGCGTTTTAAATATTTCATAAAAAAATGTTAAATTTTAATCAATTCCTTTATTAATTGACCGATCTTCGCTCAGAATCGTTTTTTCGAATGCAATGATAATCATTGAATGATTTATCATTGCCCATGCGGCAGGAGTATCAGTTCGTCTTTTTTATATTATATTTATATTAATTTTGTTATTCTTTATTTAGTAAATTTATAATATTTTTGATTAAGGGCGTTGGATACAAACAGTATTAAAGGAGTATTATATAGGAAATTTTTGGTTCAATTTTATTTTTAATGTGCTTTGTGTTAGTAATAAACGATCATTAGTGTGAGTAGATACTGGAAATACCTATACGGGCGACGCGCAATATTATTCTCGCACTCGCATGCACAAGTATTTTTATTATTATGAACAAAATATTTATTTTGTTACTTTACATCTATGAAGACGAAAAAGCTAGACAAAATTTCACATATTAAAAAATAAAAGTTTTCTGATCTGTAAAAAGTAATAAATTTATTGATTAGTTTACTATGTTTTCTAGGAAGTAAATTTCTGATATAAACATTTATTCCCATCAAAAATTTGAAATTATATTTAAGTAATTTTAAAAATTTAAAGTATGTTTTAAAATTATTTATAATCAAAATATAAAATTTCTGTTTCCTAAAAGTCATAGAAGAGTAATCAACGATTTTAAATTTGTTTACAAAATTGTAATTGGAATATTATAAGTATCTTTAATTTTGTCTGGCTTATTGGTCTAAAATGACTAAAACACAAGGTGGTATCCAACGCCCTTAATATATAGGGAAAACATTTTGGACCCCCCTAGAATTTTGTTCAAAATACGCCACTGCATACTACCAATATTGAACATTTGAAAAATAATATTGTAATAATAAAAGAGGAATATAATACAACTTCTTGATCCAAGGTAACAACGACAATAATCACGATGGTCATTGAACATGCAAAAATTAAAAAAGAGATCAAAACTTATCACATTCCATGATTTTAACTGTCGTAAGACAACATATTCGTATAGACTAGATTTTTCCATAACTTATTAAAAATTTAAAAATAAATCGTTCACGTTTTTAAGTGTATAATGTTAGACTAATTAAATTCATTTTATTTTCATCTATTTTCATGCGATTAAAAATTAAAATATTAAATCACCTTTGACAGTGAATTTGATGATAAATTTGTATTTTATTTTTTTAGGATAAAGTAATACAGGCGTGACACTATGACATTCACATTGCGTGCACAAATAAATGTTGCCTATATTAACTCCTTTAAAAATCGTTTTTTTTAAGAAATTATATTACGTATACGTCATATATTTAATATTTTACATAAAAATAATAATAATAATAATAATAATAATAATAATAATAATAATAAAATTTGAATCCGTGTATCTTATATAAAAATTATATTTTTATAATATTATAAAATAATTGAATCAATTTTGTTAGAACTTAGAAAAATAGTTTTTACAATATTTTTTTACCGATTTTCGACATTTTCATTTAGTTTTCTTGCTCGTAAACTATCGATTATAATGTCCACTGCATAATAAGCTAATATTAATAAATTCAATACAAAACGCGATCAAGAATAACTGAATAACTTCCATCACGAAATTAAACGCAAAAAAAAAAAATATATTACGACCAAAATACTTTTTCCCTTGGACTATTCGTATGCCTCCTGGCTTTTTCTATGACCACTGCCAAACTAGTTGATCTCGATTCTGTTACGAGATAATAGATTTTCTCCAATAAAAAAAAAATTCATCTAAAAAAGGATTACGTTATTGAAACCACAAATAAACAAGATTAAAAATTACATCATACATCATACATCATACATTATACACGCATACACACATAATACGAGTATAAATACGCGTTCCAAAATTGGTTTTGTTCAAGTATCGTATTTTTAAAACAGCCAAACAGGTAAACCTATACACAACAATAATAATTAATTATATTATGTTATAATTATCCGATGGACGATTTTGTTTTAGTAAAATTATTATAGTTTACCTGTAATAGTCGTATCGGTATTATATAGTAGTTGTACTTTTGACAAGGCCGATGAGCGGCGATGACAAGAAAATAATTTCGAAGGAAGTTTTGAAAAATCAAAAAAAAAAATCTTAATTTTTATATACCATAGGTATACTGCCCAATTATAAATAAAAAATCAAATAGGTAAATATATTATCATAAATAAAAATGTAACTAACTATTTCACAGTTGCCGATATTTTAATTTTAATACTTCATATTTATATTCATATTACTGAATAGGTACATCTTAAATATTTTATAATTTGAGTAAATGTATAAAAATTTCGGCGATGGTTTAAACCCCTAAAGACTTTGACTCTTGATATAATAGTATAATATTATAAACTCTGAGATAATTGTGCAAAACGTTCAATTTTCAACACGTTGCGAATGTAAAATGTTTTTCTCGATGGAGCTGAAACGGATCTCGACGGATCGACGTCATACATTTTTATTACGTACGCATATTGTGTATGATAAATTGATAATATGATTATTTAATTAAATAATATTATTATTAATATGACACCGATGATAAAACGTGATCGTTGTTCGTTTTATGTTCAAATACGTTTTAATAATATATTAATGGTACCAGACACGTAGCCAGAATTTTTTTTTTTTTTTTTGTGGGGGAGGGTCAAAACTGTTTTCAATTATTCTCACTTATTTATTTATTATTAATTAATAATTCAACTTTTAACATGCATACATTATTACAATTTACATTAATATACAGAAAACAAAAATTATATTATTTAATTCTAAATAATAATAATTTAACAATAAAATTATTTTATAATATCATCAATTAATATTTAACAGTAATTAAAATTTTTTGGGGGTTCGGACCCCATAGACCCTTCCCTTGAATACGTCACTAAATGGTATACGTTTAATTATTTAAAATAGCAAAAAATTCGATATTAAATCACAAAGTATACGAGTATACAATGTAATACATTTCAGGTTCATTTCATAACATACCTATACCTGTTGATATTATTTATATATAAAATATAATATAATGTACCTAATAGATAATATATACTTTAAAAATAATTTTTTTAATATTTCACTGCAGTCCTTAAAAATAAACTTAAATATTATCCGTTATCAATAATATAAGTATATAGGTATTTCGAAAATAATTGTCTAAGATTTTTCAGAACTGTTTGAATACCTAAGTTATTTATACGAATATAATGTTATATTATTATACTTTATGAATATTGATCGCAAATCGTGTTCCTATTATACGAGTACATATTTACATTGGATATACCATATTCGTGTTGAAATTTCACTGTAAAGTAATTGTAGAAATTTATGTTTATTCTATATAAATTATGTGTTCAGCCTTCAGCTTTTAATAAAACTTTTAGGTTTTTTTTTTATTTTTTATTTTTTATTAAGGACGTTGTACAAAGATGTATATTTATATGAATTTGTTATATAAAAAAAAAAATAAATAAATAAATAAATAAATAAAAAAACGATTTCCCAGATAAAATTATTAATCATATAGGTATGAATGTGTATGATTGCCTACGCAAGAGAATGAAGCAATTTCAGAGGATTTCGAAAATGATAAAAAAAAAAAATTAATAATAATAAAAACGTGTAGGTGGATAAACGTTTGTATAACCATTTAACATTCTGATTTTTTTGATTTTTTTTTTTTTTAATATTAACTTAAATCGTATATTATTGTAAATGATTTAACATCAAACACCGACCGAAAATTATACCTACAAATATCGTATAAAATACGTTATTTTGGAATTACATCAAATCCCGTTTTAGTACTCGACGTATCACAAACGATCGAAATATTCATACCGTAAAACATCGACCTTGTACATTTCCGCTTATGTATAAATATATATATAAAAACATATCATCATGATAAATCGTAAATGTATAATAATAATATGACTAACCATATAACATTATACGAAACATAATATCATATTATACACGTCCCTGAATTATGTGAAGAGGTGTACGGAACAAATATAGATGCAATTATACCAGATGCACTTTTTAGCATCACCGCCCATCATAATGCAAAATGCATTTTGCACAATATTATTATCAACGGTATTCCATTTTTGGAAAAGGACCTTCCGTCAACAATATGTGTCACTAGGCGTGTCCACATTGAAATAGAGAATATTACTATTATTATTATTTTTTTATTATTATTTTTATTATTATTATTATTATTATTTTTTATTATTATAATTATATAATGATTTGAGATGCGTAGAAGTATTTACGTTACATTTACGTCTACATGGTAATTCTTAACTGTAGCTATATCACTATAATATTACATACTTATTATAACAACAGCGGTAATAATATTTAATTTTTTACTAAAACGCAATTATTATATTTTATTATTACTTAATTCATTTAAAATTGAATCAATTTTGGATATAATATACGCTATAATATTTTTTATAGACGATAGAATTTGAATGTTTTTAAAAACTTAAAATAATTGTTTTACGTATATAGATATAGAGTAGCTAAACAAATTTATTTTTAATAAAAATAATATTTGTACGTTATTCCATTTATCGTCTATGACAAAACTTGACATAATATAACAATTCAAATGTCATTCCTCTGTGACGCTTTTAGATCGAGTTTTATTGTTTACCTTCGGACAATTTTTTGCAAATTATAAACCGTTGGAGTTTTGCGCGATTATCATTCATTATTTCATTACCATTTAGGTACCGGTTTGATTCGACCACGTCGATGTTCAGTCAATTATTTAATTACAAATGTTTACGTTCACGAACTTGATTCATTGCAATAGATCTAAATCGTTCTTGTTCGCTAAAATACTGTAAAAATGAAGAAAATTCTAAATTAGGCATTTAAAAATCAGAATGCTGGGATTTACAATTATTATGTATTTTATAATAGCCTTCGATCAAAAAAAATATTAATATTACAAGTTCAGAGTTCTTATTTTGTACCACGAACGTGAAAATTTTATTATATGCACGCGTATAATTTTTTTTGTCTAAATTATTTGACTATACTTAAAATAAAAATAATTTGTTGATTCCATGTATATTTATACCTATATTATGATATGATGGAGATTGTGCTGCGCTGCATAAATTATTTGAATTATGTTCAAATAATATTAATTGTATTTATTAATATACTTCAAAGGATTAAAATAAGTAAAAAAAAATTATAAATATGTTAATCATTTTTAATCCGATTTCAAAGAGTCTAACTCGAGATTATTCTTACTCCCATACCATATAACGCGCACAAACACACACACACATAATATATAATATTATATTTATATATTTATATTTATAACATTACGAACACATAACCGGTCGCCGCTAACAAGGCTAATAATATTTACAGATGAGATCGTAGGACATGGAATTTTGTTTTTATTATTTAAACGTGTGCGAGTATAGTTTGTGTATAATACAATGTACGTTAAATATTTATTAATTTATTATATAATTGTATGGAATGAACCCATACCTATTTGTAAAATTGTAAACATTTTAAATGGAATTTAATATTTATACTTTTATAGATACTTAAATACGTCTAAACGAGAATTGAAAATTACTAAAACTCGCCTATCTGATATTATAATATATAGGTACCCATATATTATGAATAATTATTAATTAGGTACTATAATTATTGTCAGTGGAGTAGCCAAGGTTTGGTTAGGTTAGGTTAAGTTGATGGGACTGCAGCCCTCCCCGAAATGTCTGGAATTTTAAAAATTATAACGTCGTTTTTTTAAAAAAAAAAAAAAAAACATTGTTTTAAATTGAATTTGAATATAATATCTGTGATGTTCGTATTCCTTATTAACCGTATTTATTTCGCACAATTTAATAATATTTCGTATTGTCCAATTAATTAAATAATTATATCATTATTATAGTACCTACTTATAATTAAATTGGTATAAATGTATTATGGTTATTTTACACGGATACCTACAATGAATTACATTTTACATTATAATTTACAAATTACAATACAATATTTTATATCTTGACATAATTTTACATTATCTCACGTTAATGATTGACTCTAATTATTTAATATTATCGATAAAATAATAACTAAAATTACATTTATATGCCTAAAACCAATTATTGTTAAATTTTCGACGATATCGTCCTATTTTAGTATTATATTATCTAATTCTAATACGATACTATGTCGAAAATGTTCTAAATTCTAACCGACTACAATTACTCAAAATCTTTATCGAATACCTACAGAAAAAGTTGCAATATGATACAAAATTTATTAAATTACATAATAAATTTTTAAACGAATGAATATAAATGGACTATAAGTACCTAAGTCTATAATCTATATTATCCTTACCTATATCATAACATAATACATAATATTCCAACCATCCGCGAAAAAAATCCTAGCTATGCCACTGAATACTGATAATAGTATAATAAATGATATTATAATTATTAATTACATTATTGAGTATTCAAACTATAATATTAAATGAATACTTCAATAATTGATAGAAAATATTTAAAATAAAAAAATCAATAACTATACAAACAATTTTAACAATATGTGATAAATCAAATAAAAACCATTTATGTATAAAACTACTTCTTCCGCATGTATAAGCTCAATAATTAATAACAATAAAACGAGCATACGAGTATATTATCATCGTAATTACAACTTACAAAATACATTTTTTTAAATGTCTATAATACACGTAAATACACGTAAATACACGTATATTCTATACCGGTTAGTGGTTATTAATTTATAAATTATTAGAAAAAAAATTTATTAATATTAATATTGTTTACCATGATTTTTATATTAGATATTATATAATCCTTATTTAATTTGATCGAGAATAAAACTTTCTATTCTAGAAGATTATATTTTTATCATAATATAATATATCGTTTATAATATTATTTTAACACATATTATATATTTTGACACATTAATATAATAAGTTATAACTAACGTCTAGAGATAAATAGATGCGATATTCATATATAAACAATTTTAATGAACATATTCGTTGGATCATATTCAAAATATAAAAGTAAAAAAATAATAAAGAAAAACATTAGATATATAAGTCAAAGAAAAGCTAAAATTTATTTCAAAGTTTAAATAATAATAATAATATACTGCTTTAAGTGTCATAATTGTATATATTATATAAAATATAAATGTGAAAACAATATTTTAATAGTAAATAAATCACAATATACTATATATAATATGTTTATTCTTTATTTTAAAACTATATATTCAAATAATATTGTTGTTAAAATAAATTATTGAAACTATACCATATTATTACTCAGTATATGTATCATATTAAATTAAATGTATACACGAATAAAGTAAAGTTTTAATTAAACATTAATATTTAATTAGGTATATTTTTTTGTATTATACATTTATATAACATAGGCATTAAATAATATAGTTGTATTACGAGTTTATCGGCTATTAAATGTATAATTAATATAATTAATATAATAATAAAATTATTTTTATTATTATTATCATCATCTTTTATACGCATATTCGTATTTAGAAAAATATGGAAATGTTTTAAGTCTCTGGAAAATGACTAATGTTAATTAATATAAATAATTAGATACTTATACAGATACTGACTACATTCTTAAATTATTCATAATAAAAAAAAATCATATTGTATATATATATATTATATATTTTAAAACATATTTTATTTTCATTATATATTAGAATTTTAAATTATAAAAACTAGGATAATATGTCATGGACATTAAATTATAAATACCTATACAATATATCATGTATAATCACGTTGTAAAAAATCAAGGGCAAGTGTGAACTTTTCATACGATATAGTAAATCAGAAAACAATAATTTCTATTTTTTTTAATTTTTTTTTTTTTTTTATTAAAACAGAATCTTATTTATTATGTTTCAATATACACTTGGTCTTCAAATCCCACGCGTGAAATTAACTACCTATATAATAATATATAGGTACCTGTAATATAACGACAAAAATCATTGAATAATGATGCTTCCGTTTACCGGATTTGAAAACCAAAAATTTAATATCGTATATTAATATACCGAAGGAAAAAATTATTCTTATATTATTCTGTAATTAATTTACGCGGTTTTCGGCTGTATAAAAAAATATATTATTTTTAATAGGTATTAACGGTGTAGTCATAAAAAAGGTTGTGAGTATACGCCAAAAAATTTGCCATAAGTCATATAAAAAGTTAAGCCCCACATCCTTTCCTTCAAAA
The DNA here is from genome assembly GCA_021307375.1 of Tetraneura akinire. NCBI lineage: Eukaryota > Metazoa > Arthropoda > Insecta > Hemiptera > Aphididae > Tetraneura > Tetraneura akinire. The sequence continues at coordinate 82,567 of JAIUCT010000062.1, forward strand.
TAAACATACAAAATCTAGGATTTTTTTTTTGAGTAGAAAATTTTGTAATATTATTCGTTGATTGATTGTTTGTTAGTTTATAATGTATTTCCAAGTAATGTTAGCAACAAAATCTAATATATTGATATACATAATAATTAATATATTTTATTACTATATATACCTACGACTCATTCAAAAAATATAATAATTACCTAGGTATAATAATATTTAGATTCATGTTCATATCTAAAAAGTAAAAGATTAGAATGGATGAGCCATATTTTGATGTCCAAAGGAGTAGTAAAAATTATTTTTATATTAGAAGACTAAACGGAAAAGACCCAAGGGTCGACCGAGACAAAGATTGACGGACAGAGTGAAAACGGATCTCACGGAAATCTCAGAAGAGACAAGAATTGAAATTCAGCGAAGACAGAGATATAGATAGAGAGGAGTGGTTGAGTCAAGGAAGGTCCTGGATGGACTGCAAAAGTTGAGAAAAAGAAGACGAATAATAATGAAATATATCAAATCGTGTACCTGCTTAATGCAAATTATTTTAAAAGTATAAATGCACCAGAGTAAAAATTGCGAAAGATTGTTATACGCTGTATAACCCCAGTATACGCTCTACTATACACCACCAATAATTTATACCAGTATGAATTAATAATATAGTATATTACTATTACCATATAATATACATTTATTATAAATTATAATATTATAATACGTATTTGTTTATACGTTAATAAACCGGTGCTTAATAATATATTTTATAATGTTGTTAAATTTGTAATAATTAGTTGTGCCATAATTATTAAATATATAATATAATTTAAAAAAAAATTGAACACAACATAAGAAAATTTTTAATAAAATACGAGTAGGTATATGTAATTATTTCTTAAACCTGCATAGATTTATACTTTATAATTTTATATCGATAAAGTATTACTTTTACGTTATTTTAGTAATTTTTTTTTGTATTTTTTACGTACGTGTTTTAATTTCTAAATTAAACTTTTAGATTTTTATGTAATTTACACATAATAATGTTTATAAATTGTGTACTTTGAAATTCTAGTTAATAAAACACGAAATAATTATCCGATGATAATAATTTCACATTTATAGTTCTATCAAAATATCATGTAGGTACCTACCTATATAGTATATTATTTTAAACTATAACTTTTATTTATTTTTTTTTTTTTATAAAGATCGAATACGCACTAAGTTTTCATTAAACTATATTAAATTAATAATTAATAATTAGTTTAGAGTTATTAGTATTTATTTAATGAAAAAATATATACTCTCACCGATCTGATTTTGTAATATTTTATTTCATTACATAATATTTTGATTTTTGATTATTATCAAATGGTTTCCAGTTGTATTTATACATATATTATAATATATATTTTCATACAGGTATGCACCACGACTAACCGTTATTTTTTTTAAAAAAACGACAAAAGTAAAATTGTTAAAATGCTATTTACAATCAAATCTGCACTGTTTACGATATCTTATTCTTGCATAATGTCATTATACTATAAAATTATATTTCGAGATTGCAAATAAAACACAGTCACGCATTTTACACCAGATTAAACAAATTTTTTTCTTAGGAATATTAACAAGGCATTATATACATATAAACAAAAAACAAATATTCGACAATATCATCAATCAATATTTTTTATTAACTTAATATTTATCTTAAACGAGTGTGTTTTTTTTAACTCTGTCCTATGATTACCTACCAGAATATCAAAAATGATCATGTATAATTATTATTAATAATAATTTATTGTCTGCAGCGATAAAGCGATTACTTAAATTTTTGAAATGAACGACTTAATATTTGAAATAATTCGGTTTATTTGTTTTAATTTCAACAGTAGATTTTTAAACGATAGAACAAACAACAAAAATAACTCTACCTATATATAAATGCGTATTACATAGTTATTACGATTGTATAACCGCGGTTATAATGTTGAATATCCGTAAAAACTTATGTACTCGTATACATAATACCTATTATACCTAGGTATATATTATTAATATTATAAAATACGACGCCGCCGACTCGTTATAATCTTTATAATCCGTCGTATCTATATAACCGTTAACCAATAACCCGGTTGTGAAAAATAATAACGTTAGCATCGTTTGCTGCGTGATAACAATAACAATAATAACAATAATAAAATGTATATTATACCTATATAGTGACAATCGGGTAATCACAATAATAGTTTTGTACGTCGTCGTGTGAGACGCGACCCACGAGCACACGAAGAATATTGTTCACTGCGGTGGCGGTGCAATGCGCGCACACAATATTATTATTATTGGCGACTGTGTGTGTGTGTGTGTGTGTGTGTGTGTGTGTGTATGCGCGAGCTTAAAACATAATATTACCTATTAAATGCACGTACGTACGATACATAATAATTATAATACATAGGTATATGTATAATATAAAATACGCCTACGGTCGTGTTTGTATTTGTATTTGTACGCGCGTGCATATACGATTTATATAATATTATAATAATTTTTCGTTCATGTGTCTCGTAAGTATAATTTTATGTATAACATATTATATTATAATATTTTTAATATTATTATAATTATTATAATATAATCGGTCGGCGATTATGTTAATATGTTATTATTATTAAGTACCCGTACGTATACATATATATATATATAATGTTATTGTACAATATAATATTATATATATTATATTATTATTATATATTACGGAGTTTGATGGTCAAACGATCATTCGTTTATGAACCGCCGATAGTAAACGTTATGTAGTGGACGTACGAGTAAAATATTTTACAGTCTATACTCTATGGCGTAGATAAAAAAAAAAAAAAAAAATAAAAAAAAAATAAACTTCTTTGGATTTTCAATAAACACTCTATGGTAGTATGGTTATACCTATACCTACCACTTTTTTTTTTTTTATATATATATAATATATTATATATATATAACACACGAAATTACGTACGAACGCATTTATTAATAGCTCCGTGTGTGCGTGTGTGTGTGTTCGTATCATAGACATTATTTTATCTCCTCGTCGCTCGCACCGGGGTCGTTGATTCGTGTGTTGTTGTTTTTTTTTTAATATTATTATTATTATTATTATTATTATTATTATTATAAACGCGCTTGAAAACTATCGAGATAAGAGCGTCCGACGATGGCCGAATAAGAAGGAAAAAACGAAAATACCCGAAAACCGAAAACCGAAAGGAACCGAACGTGGATCCCGCTGCCATTTTGAAACGCTCGACGACCGAGGAGAAATTACTTACTATGACAGATTGTGTTGGACTGTGCCGGTTATTCGAACGTAAACTCTTGAACGGTGATATGGGTGGTGGCGTATCTAAACCGAACGAAAACCACGTCGTGGTGCCGACCCGCGACAACAGTAAGTGATCTACAACAATAATATTATTATTTATTATTATTATTTTATATTAATCGATTTTATCAATACGTATAATATTTATACCTTCATTTTATTTTATTTTTTTTAACTTTATTATTCATTTTTTTTTTTTTTAATAACAACATTACGATACGTTAAATTATACTCGTATCTTGTAAACAATCGTATTACGCATATAATATTAACTTTATTATAATACTTTTTAAATTAATTTTAATTATTATTTTTGCCATCTTCAATTATTTATATTTAAAGTACTATTTTTTTTTTTTTTAAAGAAAAAAACTAATCTAATCGTATAATAATAATTATAATATTATTAATTCAAACGTAATGGATTTTCTCGTTTTTCGTCGCAAACAATGAACAAATAATATAACCAATAATATTCATGGCAATATTGGCTTTTTCGATTTTCGATTTGTTTTATACATTATACGTTCAACTACATTTAATATTATTAAATTCGTACAAGATAAAAATATTTTTTTTTTTTTTTTATATATTAAGTAATTGTGGGTATTTATTTCTTTTTAGTGTATTTATAATTTATTATTAGCCATTAAGTATACCTATTATATGTACGTGTAATAATATGGTTATATTATAATACCTATAATTATTATAAATATTTTCTATATTACTGTGTTAACTAATATAGTAGGTAGGTATCACATTTATTTTTATTTAATTAAAATAAAATAGTCATTAAATATTAATTAATCATTATTACTAGCGTATTTATGGTACCTACGCCTAATACTATACCAATATTATTGCATTCTTAATTTTTATCACTTTTAACAATAAATAAATAACTAATTATTTTTAATAAATTAGAAATAAGTGGATTTATTTTTCGTTAATCAAATAAAACGAGAAATTTTTCGAAATTAAATTCAGATTATAATAGTTATTAATTTAGAAATTTAACAAAGATCTTATTTTATTTCAATGAACAATTATTATTATAGTATTACATATGCATTTAATTAGTGTAAAAAATAATATTTATTATTTTTCTAGATACCAACCTAGGTTAATGAAAAATAATTTAGATATTTATTATTATTTAAATTACAAAAGTAGTATTAAGTAACTACATAAATATTTTACTATAAATGAGATAATTTTATCTAGTGGCTTCGTGCCACCGTATAGTTACAAGTTACTTAGCTAGGAATAAATAAAAACATTATATGTGTACCTACCTAATAAAAATAAATTTAACGTACCTACATTATGGTATTGACTTAAAATTAAAATTATCATTATCATTTTAATATATAGATTTTATATTTATTTTACATTATATTAATTCGATATTGAACAATATATATATACAATATACTGTATATAATTATATATATATATATATATGTATATAATTATATACATATATACATATATATATATATAGTATATGGTATAGTAGAATTAAAAAGTACAATTTATACGGATTTTTTTTATTAGAATACATTGTTATAAATACTGCAGGTTAAGTTATAGTGATTATAATGGATGATTTTACCAAGACCATATCCTGAAACGGTGTGTTTATTTTTATTTATTATTTTAATTATCACGATATATATTATTTAAAAAAATTTAAATTAAGAGTTAAATTAAAATTATTATTTAAATTAAAAACAATAAATACCTAATTGCGCAAACTTGAAACGTAATTATAATAACATAATCATAATATAAATCATAATTAAATCAAGAATCGTATCGATTTTATCTTTATAAGTTTTTACTAATTACTTATTATAATTGAACCAAGAGAATTTACTTAAAAATACATAATTAAATTAATGACGTTTTCTATTATTTTTAAATATTGAGTAATTTGGTATTTTAATTGTAAAAATTCTACATGAATAATAAAAATTATCCGTGCCTGTACAATAAATATAATTGTTTAAAAATATCCTACAATATTCACTAATACCTGAATATAATTCACGATGAATATCACTGGGTCAGCGTGGTATGAAAATAATAATCAGTTTCGATTAAAAACAGTAAAGTTGAGATCTTCTGAAGAAATACCTATCTAACATAATGAGTAATATATGAGTTATTACGAATGACATTTACAACTAATTTTTAAAAAGTCGAAAAAGTTGTAAACGACGTTACTATACAAACATATTTACTCTTTACACTTATTATTCTGAAAATGAACAATTACAATAACAATGATTAAGATTATGAACATATTTATTATGTCTTGTCACAATATTAATATTTAATATAATGATTTAATTATAATTTATTTTCCTAATGAAACGGAACAAAATCTAATCAAAATTAATTTTGTTTAATTGCAATTTAAAACAATTTACGATGTATATACTCGTAATTCGTTATTAAAATCTAACTATAATCATAAATATTTTTTTTTAACATCATATAATATTAATTAATATTTTTTGATTTACCAAATCATCAATAAGAATATTGAAAAATTTACAATAATTTTAAATTAAAATAAATTATACGAGTATCACCTACATTAATTTTTTTATTATATTTATCATTACTATTATAAATTAAATCATAAATAAATTATAATTTTATGATGTTTATTTTATAATGCTAGTATATGTATAATAGTTTTGAAATGATTAATGAATGAACAGTGAACCGTCAATAGTATATTAAGGTATATCGTATATTATTATAATTTTTAACTTGTATAAAAGTTGTATATGTTGTTAAATGTTAATAATATTTATAATTATAGTTGAAAGTTGACAGTGGTGTAAAGTAAACTAGTGGATAATTGGTGAATATTTATTTTAAAGAAAATTCATAAATCTCCCAGTATATTATCATGTACTCGTACTACACTTGTTTTTTTTTTTTTTAATAAATTTAAACGTATTATTTAATTAAAATATTCATTGTAACTATATTACTATATTAAACGAGTATTCATTAATTAATTTATTACTATATTACTGTTAACAGTTTATAATGCAAAATAAGAACAAAAATTGTCTATTATATGCGTATAATGTATATAATATTTAATACATTGTCTTTTTTGCTGTTAATTAACTATTAGTAATTTTATTTTATTTATAATTAAGTATAGGTGTGATTTATTTATGCCTTGACTAATACGGTCATTAATTGTATTTATACATAAATATACGAGTATACTGGGCACAATTTACGACCAAATTGAATTAGGTACCTACCTACTTACTGTAAAAATACGTGCGCTCGCAAATGAACATTTTTTAATTAATACATTATCAAATTCAAATATATTTTAATATTAACTACAAATTTAATTTTTGGAAATGCATATGTTTTTTATTTGCATATTACTATGCTGTGCACTTCTCTCATTCGGAATTAAAATTAAAATAGCTATTATAGTTACAAATTTACATTATTAATATTCTATTATATTTTTACATAATTTACAATTATAGATCATATTATAATACATATATGGAATATATATAAATATTAAATACATAACTATTAAATTTAATGCTTATAATATTATATTACTAGAGAAGTTTGAAATTCGAGATCAAACGCCATGGATGTATAATAGTTAAGTAAATATTGCATAAATTATTTGAAAAATATAATTTTCCATTACTAAATATGTTATTTTTCGTTAATTAATAACGTAATAATAATAAACATTATTGTATTATAATGGTTTATTCTTAGTATCAATAGATAAAATAATTTTATATTAAATGAAATTCTTAATATATGTATCGTAATATAATATTATTCATTTGTAATACATTATACCAAACAGTGATCTTTGTAGTTTGAAACTTTTAACGATTAAGCTTAAATTTATAACAACAACAAAATACTAATGAATTGTGATAAGTTTAGTTATAATAATACAAGTTTTTTTTCATAATGTTTAATAAAAGTAATTAATTAGGTAGTAAATAATTTTAATATAAAATATACTATTAATATCTATTACTTCATTTCTATATTATCATTTTCTTAGTAATAAAATAAATGTTATATTTCCTGTAAATAAAATGATTATATTATATACACATAAAATCATTTTATTTACAGGAAATATAACATTTATTTTGTTACTAAGAAAATGATAATATAGAAATGAAGTAATAGATATTAATAGTATATTATTAATAAAATAATATATGTATTACATATGTACTTGTTTGCCATGTTTGAATTTAAATTTATAAAAACAAAATAAGGAATATCCATAATATTTAACTAATTATTACAAGTACAATAAGTACATTAATTTATATAATTGTCATTTGCATATTTTGATTTTGTAATGGATTTTATTTATATAGATTATTTTTATACTCGTATATATAGAGAGAATATAGAGTTAAACATAATATTATGACATTATGAGTAATATTAATATATTAAGTTTATAGGTAATTTTTATAGTATAATAAAATACTATAGTTATTAAAAATAATACACAATAGTTTAAATATTTAGTTACAGTTATTTTAATTTATTTATTCTAGGAATAATATTGGTATTAACATATTCAAGTCGATTAAAATTCAAATGATATAAATAATTAATCAACTTTTTTATCTTAACATATTTGTATTATAATGCATTTGAGTATTCTTTCAATGCGAATTCATTAATAATTATTATTAACGTTTATATTTTAAAACCATAAACAAATTAATATAATGTTACTTTATCACAAATATTTTAATAATAATTATTATTTATTGAAAAATTTATTAATAAATCATATTATCATATATGTACATTATTATTTTAATTCAATATTAAATATAAGTACATTATATCATTATAATTTATTAATTTATGTTATTTAATAATAAATAATTTTTATTTTAATAATAACTCAATAGCTTATATGTGATTCTTTATCGTGATACTTAATGTTATTCTGTTTATATTTTGTTTTATAAATTTAATGAATCTGATGTTTTCTATGTATATTATACTTATACGTAATTTCATTAATAAATTACATTTATATTTTTAATAATAATAATAATAATAATAATAATAATAATAATAATAATAATA